>CM050171.1:73362601-73638855 GCA_027410445.1 Discoglossus pictus | reverse complement strand
ATCTAATGTAGCTAAAGAGTAGTCATACAGAAAACATACAGCCCTCATACTGTTTCATGAACAGTCAATAGTTAGACATATATATGGTAAGACTATTAGCCAAGGGAATGGTCTCCAATGTCATCTTTCTCAGCAAGGTCAGCTTTTTGTGCCTAAATACAAATGTTTAAAACATCAGTGCCCAGGCAGACATATACCAGCAATCCTTACTGCTGGCTGACATGAGGATGAACAATGGGATTGTTACAATCTAGCGCAGTGGTTCCTATGATCCAGAGGCCAGGGCCATGTGTGGTTCTTAGCCCAATTACCTGTGGACCTTTGTAGATCTTGGATCAGTAATTTTTTACAAATCTTGATCCAAATGCACCTATCTCTGCCCCTTATTTACCAAGGGACAGCATGACTCCAGACACACATTAACAGATAGAAAGGACATCATCACATTCTTTCTTTTTTTTTTTATAAATAGTTTTTTATTGAAAGGAATAGACATTTTTCCAAAACAACAGGCAGTAAGCATTTTTGCATATATTCTTTTAACATTAATATATAAGCCTTTATAAGCCAAACTATCATACATGCTTTCTTTTTTCCCTTTTCTGTGATTCTATAGTTACTGTATTAACTTTTTAACTCAATTAGGGAGATTTAAACAATCATAACTTAATTTTATAAGAATTAACTTAAAACTTTAAAAAAACAGATAAATAACTATGGAGATATAGGGAGATTCATTAAATCAAGCTGAATATATATATATATATATATATATATGTACCGTATTTTTCGCCGTATAAGACGCACTTTTTTCTTCCCCAAAACTGGGGGAGGAAAGTTGGTGCGTCTTATACGGCGAATATACCTTTTCAGACTGCCTCTGTCCTCTTGATTTCACCCCAGCGCTTCCTACCAGCATCGCGTCGGCCGGTGCGTCCTAGTGACGTCACACACGCAACGCTGCAGTAGGAAGCTGGTAGGAAGCGCTGGGGTGAGATCAAGATGGCAGAGATCAGAAGGAAGGTGAGGATCAGGGGGATCAGGGGGGTCAGGGAGGATCAGGAGGGTCAGGGAGGGTCAAGGGCTCCCAAATGCTGCAGTATATGGATGTGTGTGTGTATGTATGTGTGTATGTATGTGTGTATGTATGTGTGTATGTATGTGTGTGTGTGTGTATGTGTGTGTATATGTGTGTATATGTGTATGTATGTGTATGTATATTTATGTGTGTATGTATATGTATGTATGTGTCTCTATAAAGGTGAGGATCAGGGGGGTCAGGGAGGATCAGGAGGGTCAGGGAGGATCAGGAGGGTCAGGGAGGGTCAAGGGCTCCCAAATGCTGCAGTATATGGATATGTGTATGTGTATGTGTGTGTGTGTGTGTGTGTGTGTGTATGTATGTGTGTGTATGTGTGTGTATATATGTATGTATGTGTATGTATATTTATGTGTGTATGTATGTATGTGTATCTATATATATATATATATATATATATATATATATATATATATATATATATATATTTGTGTGTAATGTAGGTGTGTATCTGTGTGTAAAGTGTATTTGTGTTTGAGTGTATTTGTGTTTGATTCAGATTTTTTTTTTCTTGTTTTCCTCCTCTAAAAACTAGGTGCGTCTTATCTGCCGGTGCGTCTTATATGGCGAAAAATACGGTATATATATATTGTAACGGTGTCCAGCAAGGACAGATAACCTGCACTAGAATCCAGCAAGGGATCTACATAAACAGAAGAATGAGTATGGCTGTGCATCCATGCTCGAACAGAATTGGAGCATGTGAGCTGCGGCCTAATCAAGCCAGTACACCTGATCTAAGTCAGGAGGATTTAAAAGACTGCGGTGTGAGCAGAGAGGGGGGCTAGCTAAGTTCACAGGAGATAAGGAGCCTGGAAGAAACCTTGAGCAGAGAGAGCTGTTTTTGAGAAGCTGCAATACTGAATGCTGGAGTGCTGTTTTTCTGGAGCTGCAAGTAAAAGGTCTTGCTGGGTCTGCAAAGAAATCCTTATTAATTATCTGTGGGACACTGCTGAGTTACCTGACTGGAGAAAGCTGCATGGCAGACTGAAGCTAGTGAGGAGACGGACACTCCATTTACCATAAGGTCAGAAACCTTTTACTTAAATTAGTATACCCCAGGGAAGAGGCTGAGTGCTTGTCCTGTTAAATTGCAGTGTTCCTATTGCAATATCAAACGGTCAAAATAGGAGAAGACGTTACAGAGCAATTACTGGTACCTCAAGGCTACAGAAAAAAAGTATTAGAAATGGCTCACAGTCATCTTTTTGGAGCACATCTGGGAGTGGAGAAAACGTTAAACTGGGTAATGAAGAGATTCTACTGGCCTGGAGTATACGAAGAAGCGCGCCGATATTGTCTGTCTTGCCCAGAATGCCAGCTAGCAAGTCCAAATCCTCAGTTAAAAGCTCCTTTGATACCGCTTCCGATTATAGACGAACCGTTTGAGAGAATAGCGATGGACCTCGGATCAGTAAATTTTAGTCATATTGGACTACGCTACAAGATACCCTGAAGCCGTGCCACTAAGATCCGCTAACTCTAAGAGTATCGCAAAAGAAATGCTACTTCTTTTCTCAAGAGTTGGAATACCAAAAGAAATATTAACGGATCAAGGAACACCGTTTGTTTCAAGACTGATGAAGGTCCTGTGCCAACAATTAAAAGTAAAAGCATTAAGAACGTCAATATATCACCCTCAGACCGATGGATTGGTGGAAAGATTTAATAAAACGCTAAAAAGAATGATACGAAAAGTGGTGGACAAAGATGGGAAAAACTGGGACCTTTTATTGCCGTTTCTGTTATTTTCAGTACGAGAAGTACCCCAGGCCTCTACAGGGTTTTCCCCATTTCAGCTTTTATATGGACGTCATCCAAGGGGAATACTCGATATTCTACGAGAAACCTGGGAAGACCAAAAAGTCCAAGGGAAAAATATTGTGGAGCATGTGCAGACCCTGAGAAATAGAATCTCTCAGATCGCCCCACTCGTTAAAGCACATATGGAACAAGCACAGCAACACCAGAAAACTTATTGCAATCGAGATTCCCAGGTCAGGAAATTCCAACCTGACGATAGGATTATGGCACTGGTTCCAACGGCTGAAAGCAAGCTCCTGGCTAAATGGCATGGACCATATGAAATCATAGAAGCTGTAGGTGAAGTAAATTATAAAATCAAACAGCCGGATAAACGAAAAAAGGAGCAGATTTATCATGTGAATTTATTAAAAGTTTGGCGTGAAAAAGAAGCTGAGGTAGCAGTAGTACACCAGGTGTACCCAATGGAAGTAACACTTCCCAAAGTACAAATCTCGACTGAATTGTCACCACAGCAAAAGGAGGAAGTAAGGAAAATGATTCTGCGAAATACAGATGTATTTTCTGAAAATCCAGGCCACACAAAGGCGATTTACCATGATATTATCACTAAGCCTGGAGTAATTATAAGAAGCAGACCGTACCGGATTCCAGAGGCCAAGAGGGAGGAAGTAAAAACAGAAGTAAAAAAATGCTTGACTTAGGGGTTATTGAAGAGTCTAGCAGTGAATGGTGTAGCCCAATTGTCTTAATTCAAAAACCTGATGGGACAATTCATTTTTGCAGCGACTTTCGAAAGTTGAATGAAATCTCCCAATTTGATGCCTATCCTATTCCCAGAGTGGATGAATTAATTGATAGACTAGGAACTGCAAGATTTATGTCTACATTAGATCTGACAAAAGGATATTGGCAGGTCCCTCTGACAAGATCAGCAAGAGAAAAAAACTGCTTTTTGTACTCCTAATGGTCTGTTCCAGTATAAAGTTCTACCTTTCGGTCTGCATGGAGCTCCGGCTACATTTCAACGACTCATGGACAAACTTTTAAGACCACATTCCGAATATGCAACTGCTTATTTGGACGATATTGTAATTCATATCACGGATTGTGATTCTATCTTAAATAAAGTGGAAAAGGTCTTGGAGTCCCTGAGAAGAGCGGGTTTAACAGCAAATCCAGCAAAATGTGCACTTGGGCTGGAAGAGATTAAATATCTTGGATATACGGTGGGAAGAGGACTGATCAAACCTCAGTTAAATAAAGTGGATGCTATAAGAGAATGGCCACGACCTTTAAGGAAGAGACAGGTGCGTGCCTTTCTGGGGATAGTTGGGTACTACCGAAGGTTTATACCCAGTTTTGCCACAATTGCGGCTCCTTTAACTGATTTAACCAAACAAAGAGCCCCAGATACGGTAAAATGGAATCCGGAAACAGAAAATGGAATTTGAAGAACTAAAAGTGGTCTTGTGTCAGGAACCGGTATTGGTGGCTCCGAATTTCCAAAAACTTTTTATCCTACAGACGGATGCTTCTGCGATTGGATTAGGGGCTGTACTATCGCAAGAGAAAGAGGCCGAGGAACATCCGGTGCTATACCTCAGCAGGAAACTGTTGCCCAGAGAACAGAGATATTCAGTGGTCGATAAAGAATGCCTGGCCATCAAGTGGGCTTGCGAGGCTCTGAGGTATTATCTGCTGGATATATCATTCAACCTGGTTAGGGACCATGCCCCATTAAGATGGATGCATCTTAACAGAGAAACAGAGTGACTAGATGGTTTCTTTCATTACAACGATTCAGATTTACAGTAGAACATTGAGCCAAAAGAAACACGGTAATGCGGATGCCCTATCTAGGGTCCACTGCCTCTCGGCGCATGTAGCTCAACTACATGGTGTTGAGCTGAGGGGAAGGATATGTAACGGTGTCCAGCAAGGACAGATAACCTGCACTAGAATCCAGCAAGAGATCTACCTAAGCAGAAGAATGAGTAGGGCTGTACATCCATGCTTGAACACAAGGGGAGCACGTGAGCTGTGGCCTTATCAAGCCAGTACACCTCATCTAAGTCAGGAGGATTTAAAAGACTGCGGTGTAAGCAGAGAGGGGGCTAGCTAAGTTCACAGGAGATAAGGAGCCTGGAAGAAACCTTGAGCAGAGAGAGCTGTTTTTGAGAAGCTGCAATACTGAATGCTGGAGTGCTGTTTTTCTGGAGCTGCAAGTAAAAGGTCTTGCTGGATCTGCAAAAAAATCCTTATTAAGTACCTGTGGGACACTGCTGAGTTACCTGACTGGAGAAAGCTGCATGGCAGACTGAAGCTAGTGAGGAGACGGACACTCCATTTACCATAAGGTCAGAAACCTTTTACTTAAATTATTATACCCCAGGAAAGAGGCTGAGTGCTTGTCCTGTTAAATTGCAGTGTTCCTATTGCAATATCAAACGGTCCCTGGGGTGAAGCATATGGAAGAGAAGGGCGGGCCCTATGCTTCATCCAAGGTTATTTAAGTGAAGACGTGGAAAGGCCACAGGCTGGCACTATATAAGAGACTAGTCGTAACCTGGACACAAGGTGGGACTACACCGCATATACAAGACTACGGATACTGTAAGAGACTATCTGTATCCGGGCCACAAGCTGGCGCTATAAGGGACTGTTTGTATCCTGGCCACAAGGTGGCACTACAAGAGACTGTTTGTTTTCTTTATGAATTATAATTTAACCTGTAGTAGAAAAGCTGCTCAGGTTATAGTCAGGGTGTTCCAGAGTCTAAGTAAGCCCGTTTACCTAGATGTTTATTTTGCTGACTATAAGCTATTTAATTTGTGTTTTTGTAACTACTCAATAAAATATATAAAAAGAGCCCAGAAGTCTCTACCATTTACAGTTCATCAAAGGGTACCTTGTTACAATATACATATATATATATATATATATATATATATATATATATATATATATATATATATATATAGATATATATATATATATATATATATATATATATATGTATATATTGATATTTTAAGGGTTCCTTAACTAATGCCAAAATCAATGTCTAGCCTTTATTCACATCTTACTTAATTATTTTAGAGCTATGCCAAATTAATTGTACAGTTCAGTTTGCCTATTTAATTTACTATTTCAGTAAATTGCCTTCTAGAACAGTGCATTCTTAAACTTATACATTTATTTTACATATATTCACCTCTTATGTCACGCTCCCGACAATCCGGAGTCTCCGGGACCAGCTCTTAATTCTCCTCCAGTCCGAGCCCCCTTCCAGCCTGGCTTCTGATATGTGGTTGCTATCTTATTTTATTACCCTTGGGTCATTCAACTCAAGGGAAAACCAAACTATGACTACAACCAGGGATTCCATATTCTATAAAACGGTGGCTTAGTGTCTAATATGGCTGATGTTAACTTCTCATTAATTGCTATGTAATTGATTCTCCTAATAACCTCCCGCATATCTAGCTTCTCTGATTTCCACCGGCTAGCTATGTGTACTTTGGCCGCAGCAGCCATTATTTGGAATAGTTTATTCTGATTCTTTGATAAATTAGAGAATTTAACCCCCAATAAACACGACTCCATGGTTGCCGCAATTGTAGTTTCGAATAATGACGTCGCCATTAGTGCTAACCTTTCCCATAACTCGTGTAACGCCTGACATAGCCACCAGATATGGGCATGATCTCCTATTTGTTGACAGCCTCTAAAACATTTATTGCTCACCCTAGGGTCATACCTATTGAGTTTATCCGGGGTGCAGTATATTCGCTGAACTACCTTAACAGACTTCTCTATGTGTGTGCAGTTACACGTTGCTTTGCTCAGATTTAGGAAATATTTCTGCCACTTTTTCCACTACCATTCCTCCCCCAGCTCTTTTTCCCATTTACAGATATATGGTGGTTTTTCTGAGTTATTTGAATTGGTAAATGTATAATATAGCGAGCCTATTATCCCTTTTGCAAGTGGGAGGTTCTTGCAGGTTACCGATAACCAGGAGGATTTCGGTGGACCAAATTTTCTAAATATTTCGCTGACCCAGCTCTTTATTTTTTAGATAATTGTAGTTTTCCCCTGGGGGGAGAGCATATTTTTCTCTAAATTGCTCTTAAGTCATTAGATGACTCACTGTAAACCAGGAGCCTAACTTGTCTAGGCCCCTAGAAGTTCACCAATGTTTAGATGTTATGCTCATAGTTGCCCAAATATCCTGGGAAGACATGACCGACCACAGGGGAGATGTACCTATATCTAGCTTGTTTTTGGATCTGGCCCATTTCCACGTTGTTGATGTTAGGTTTATTATGGGGTTCGAGTGTGATTTAATCGGGCTTAGTCAAATCAGTGTGTCCCAGCTATGCGGTTGCATTTGCTGCTGCTCTAAAAATACCCATCCCGGCTGGTGTTTGACTGAGTGTGCTTGTGGTAGTTGGGACAATCTAGCCGCTTTAAAGTATTCCCGCAGGTTAGGACATGATAGCCCCCCCCCCCCCCCCTCCTTTTTATGTCTGTACATTACCTTCCTGGATATTCGGGATTTCTTATTTTTCCAAACATACCTAAAAATACTGGACAGTTCTTTCAGGGAGATTGGCATGGGAAGTGTTCTAAATAGGTATAGAATCTTTGGCAGAATATTCATTTTAACTGCTGCAATTCGGCCTGTCCAAGAAAGAGGATAATTCCTCCATCTGAGCAAGTCTTCATTCAGCTTTCTGTACTGGGGGGGGGGGGGGGTAATTAGTCTTATACAGATCAGAGATTTTAGGTGTTATATTAACCCCTAGGTATTTTATTTCTTTGGTAGGCCACGAGAAGGAAAACATAGATTTCAGGTGGTCCATGTCCCCCTGTGCCATGCCTAAGCACAAAGCCTCTGTTTTCCCCAAATTCAGCCTTAGACCAGACACTTTGCCAAACCTGTCAAAGCTCGAAATCAATGCCGGGATTCGTTAGGGTACATAATATATTATCCGCAATAAATTAGCATTTATATTGTTGTAACCCTACTTGGAGCCCTTGAATCTCCCTATCTGCTCTAATGAGCTGTGCAAGTGGTTCCACAGCCATGGCAAATAATAGGGGCGAGAGCGGGCACCCCTGCCTTGTACCTCTCTGTATGTTAATTTGAGCTCTATGTTCCCCTGGCAGCCTCAGAATAGCTGTTGGGGCTTCATAGTATGTGCGGAGTAGAGTGATAAACCTTCCTTTGAGACCAAACTTGTCCAGAACTCGAAACAGATACGGCCACTCAACCGTATCAATGGCTTTCTCTATATCTAGAGCTAGCAAGCACATTGGAGAGCTCGTTTTATGCGCTAGATATTGGATATTGAGAGTGCGTCTGACATTGTCATCTGCCTATCTATAAGGCACAAATCCCGCCTGATCTTTGTGGATAATTTCTGGCAAGAATTTAGAGATCCTTGTTGCCATAATTTTGGCTATCAACTAGACATCCCCATTCAGTAGGGATATAGGCCGGTAGTTCTTCACCTCCAGAGTATCTCTGCCTTCCTTCGGAAGAACCACTAATTCTGCCTGATTTAGTTCTGGAGTCATTTTTTCCCCTTTCATGATGGCATTAAATAGGGACTTAAGATGGGGACTTAATAGGGATTCAACATTTTTGTAATATAAGTTAGTGTAGCCATCCGGCCCCGTTGATTTGCCTATTTTGAGGCCCTGGATTGCTGCTTTCACTTCTTCCGTTGAAATGTCTAGGTTAAGATTGGCTAGATATTGCTCATCTATAGAGGGGAGATCAATAAAGGAATCTAGGTCCAGCCCTCCACTCAGCCGGCCAGACGAGTATATCTGTTGGTAAAAGGATTGGAATTCCTTCTGTATATCCCTCGGACTACAGGAAATATTACCGTCTACCTTTCTAATCTGGGTTACCCCAGATTGGATCTCCTTAGCCTTCAATTACCTAGCTAGCATTCTGTCTGGCTTGTTAGCCTTCCAATAATATAGGTGCCTCGTCCTCCTCATTGCTTTCTCCGTATAGACAGACAGGACCCCATCTAATTCTGTCCTAACCTTATTAATTTGATTGCGTAGTTTCATGGTAGGATTTTTCTGGTTAAGCTTTTCTAGATTATTGAGGGTAGTTGTTAACTCCTCTTCTTTCCGCTTAAGCGCTTTTCGGTGTTGAGCTGTGAGCTTAATACAGCATCCCCTTATGTAAGCCTTATGGGCTGCCGAGAGCCAACCTACCCCTGTCTCAGGGGAGTCATTCAGTTCAAAATATTGCTTAATGTCTCCCTCTAGTGATGCTACAATTTTGGGATCTGACAATAGGTGTTCATCGATATTCCAGCTACTAAATGGGGATAGATTAGGCCCTATCATTATTTTAATAACCACTATGGCATGGTCAGACCAGGGGCAGGGGACAATGTCAGATTCTCGGACTCTATCAAAGAGTAGAGAGCTCGTTAGGAACGTGTCTATCCTTGAATACGTGCCATGTATAGGCGAGTAGTATGTATATTCCCTGTTTAAGCCTCTCCAAGCATCCACCAGACTCATCTTAGCCATTAACTGTTTGATTTGACCCCCCTTTTTTAAAAAATTTAGCTTCCTGGGTGTGTCCTGATCTGTCAATTGTTGTGTCTAAGGTCAAGTTAAAATCCCCTCCGATTACCAGCCTACCCAGATCTAGCGTTTCCAGCTCTTTCAGCATTTTAATCAGAGTTTGGTGGGAAGAGTTTGTGGGAGAGTATAGGGAGATCAATGAAATTCTGTGACCTGATACCACCCCAGTGATCAGTACATAGTTCCGTTCTTGATCTACTCTACTATGCTCCAAATTAAACGGGAAGTCTTTGTGCAGCAGGATAGCTGCCCCTGCCCTCTTTGTAGGTTGAGTGGCCGCATATACTATCGGGTAGTCTTTGTGAACAAACTTCGGTTTACCCTCATGGGAGAAATGAGTCTCTTGCATGAAGATAACTGAGGGTCTCAACCTCTTGTAATATTTAAAGGCTTTCCTCCTCTTGAAAGGGGAGTTAAACCTCTTTACATTATGAGTAATAAATACATACTCTGACCCATTCATGATGTTTTAGTGTCTAGGTGTGTATGCTTTCCTTGTCTACCTGTTACTCCTTGTTCGACGCCCAGCCCTATAGATCCGAGGATGAATAGAGGCCCGGAGAGAGACTGTAGGTGCCAGAGCCTCCGGTCGCCGTAGACCCAGGAAAGAGTAGAAAAACATGGTATTAGACATATATTTGGCAAACTCCCTTCATTTCTTTGGTTCCCTCTAATCTCTCTTAACTTTGTCTCTGAAGCTAGATTATGCTGGCTGTTTAAACCCTGGCTTCCTTCACTTGCAGGGTTATACATATCTGCACGTTTATTTATCAACAGAGGCTCTGCCAATACTAGATTTGGTCTTCTAGTTGCTCCTTGCGGGACGGTTAGTTGCTCCTTATCTCCACAACTAATACTATCCAATCTCAATAACATTACAACTTGTTTAAATAACTTGAGAATTTTTATCTCTTTCACAAAAATCTACTTCACTTAAGCCCAACCTCTAAGGTCCAGACTAACCTATGTTGTAACCTAACTGTTCTATGCCTATTCTTCTTCTGTTAGGGTGTAGCACCTCAAAGAAATAAAAGACAAGAAAAATGAACAACAAATAAGAAAAAGTCCAAGAACTGAGTGAGTAATTTAAGTCTCTGAGTTCCTTCCAGACATTTGGCTTGCTGTCATTCCGAGCGTGTCGTTATCAAGCCCTCGGGGACCAATCCAGGATCTCCTCTATGCTGGGAACTGCAAATAGCTTGACTCTTGTGGGATAAGTTCTTATCCCTGGAGCTTCTGGGGGGGAGTGGATCATTCTTTTGTGGATGCCCTACTACAGTCCATTGTTTTTTCGGAATAGGGGGGGTGGGGGGCGGCCATGTTCTTATGCCGGTAGATCTGTTGGGCAAAGTTGAAGCTGGTGTAGCACTGCTAGACAGTCTTCTAGGTTGTGGGTGGCGTGCAAGGTGCCTTGATAGTTGAAGGTGAGAGCGAAAGGGAAGTTCCACCGGTACTGCAATTTGTTCTGCTGGAGGATGGCCACAGCTGGTTTCATCTGCCTCCTCCTGTCCAGTGTGTTGGGGGACAGGTCCGCATACACTTGTAGATTGGCGTTGTCTGGGCCCTTAACCGTCTGCATCTTCCTAGTTTCTGCCAGTAGGAGGTCTCTGGCCTGTTGTCTCAGGAATCGCACAACAACATCTCTAGGGGCTTCCGGATTTCTAGCCCCACCAAGAGCTCTGTGAGCTTGCTCCACTTCAAGGACCACTTCTGGTTGATCAGGTAGTATTGCCGCAAAGGTTTCTTTTAAATTTACCGCCAGATCCTGTGTGGTTCTTGGCACGTATCCTGACATTGTGACGCGGGAACGATTTTCTAGGTCCTCGATCTTATCTGTCTCCATGATATTATAGGAGTTTTGATCAATGGCGGACCTGTCATGTTGCTGCGCCTCTCCAATTTGGTCTACCATCTCCTCCAGAAGTTGGGTCCTCTGCCCCAGCTCTCTTAGGTCATTCCGGGTTCTAATGCCTTGGTTAAGAGCTGCTCAATGGTTGCAATGGATCTAGGCCTCCTCCTCTGAAGCTGATTCCCCTGGAGACACGGGCTTGGCCACCTTAGGTGAGAATGTTCACGAATGCCTTTGGCTGAGGGGGTTCTCTTACTCTTCTTCATTGCTGAACTTTGGTGTTTTGCACTGTCCAGTAACCTATACGATATTCCCTCTTGTCTCCTCTATCTGTAAGCCACTCAGGAGCTTATAATGGCTATTGCTGTATCTCCTTTAGCTGATCAGTTCCGAGTCTTTGAGCTTACAAGTCAGGGTTCCTTGTCAGGGGGCTTTCACATCTCCTAATTCAATGGGTCAATGGGTAAGGGTAGATGTGTAGGTTGTAGCCTGTCCAACTCTAGTATTGCAAATCTGTTGCAGTTCTGTTATGTGGCCACTGGGTGGTGGCGTGAGTCCAAAGCTGTCTTAGATGGATATGTCTCAGTGAAGTATTGGAATCTTCTATAGCCGGGTTTAATAAGGCCTCTCTTTGTATACCCCAAGCTTGCGGGGTATTTAGTACCTGCAAGGGTGCAATCTTTTCTGGGAGGACCTGGCGTAGTAAAGTCTCTCTCTAATGACACCAAGTTCGCAGTGTTTTTAGTGGTGGCAAAGTTGTTGATTTTTCTGGGTGAGACAGGGACTTAAAAGAGGAGGTATACAGCTGTGCTGTTTTAATGAGGTTGCCTCTCCTTTTTGTTACTCAGGCCTTTGATGCAGCCTCCTTTTGTTAGGGTACAACTCGCAGAATATGAATAATGTTGTGGCTGGTTGTATAAATGTATTTCTTCTTCAGAGTTTCTAGGCTGGTTACAGGTGGGCCGTGGTAATTGGCCTTTTTGGGCCCTAGAGAAGAGTTCTGGGTCGTGGGGAGGATTTCTGGGCTCTGGTGTGAGTTTTGTAGGCTCTGATGGAGATTTTGGGCCCACCTCGTGGCACCACAAAATGGCGGCCGCTTTTTCGCAGGCTTTTCCCCTTCTGCCCTGCCGCTTCTTTGCTATTCCCCTTTCGGCCTTCTAATTTTATCTGGGTTTGGGTTTTTTTCTGGCCCTCTTTTTGCCTCCCCCGTCCTCTTGCTGACCAAATGGCTTATACAAAGCCCCTGGAGCCCTTATGTCCAGCAGCTTAACGGCAAGATGGTGGCCACCTCCTTTATGCCTGGTTCCACCGGCACCCTCCTCACCTCTGCTGCCGGGGAATCCACTGCTGGGCCTCTATGTCTCGCTCTCTCACCTCCGATTGGCTTCCTGTGGACGGGTCTGCGCTATCCCGGGCTGGGGTGTTGTTCAGAGTGTTTGGGCCGGCGTGGCCAAGATGGCGGCCTCCTCCTCTTTGCCTGTTCCCACCGCCATCCTCTTCTGCTCGGCGGCAGGGATTCCGCTTCTGGGCCTCTGAGCCTCGGTCTCCTGCTGGGTTCCGGTGGCCACCGGGGTCCATGCTGCCCCGGGTTGGTGTGCTGCTCCACTCCTCTAGGCCTCCCGGCTGGCTCCTCCGCCTCACGGCTCCCAAGCGCTCTCCTCCGGTCCGGTGAGCTTCTTGAGGGGTCAGGACGGCTCCCCCTGATGTCCCCCGATGTTGCTGAGGATCTTTCAGGGTCTTTTGGGGCAATTATAAGCCTTTTATTGCCGCCTTGTGCCGGAGCTCTCCCCTAACATGTCCTGCTGGTCCGGACGTTGGCTCCGCCTCCCCGACATCATCACGTTCTATGACTAATCTACACTTCAGAGCAGCCATATGTAGAAGATGGATAATGAAACATGGCAAAAAATATGGATTCAGAAAACCAGAGCATCAATAAATATTCAGACTAAAGAAGTACAAGTAAGTACAAGCCACACATAAAACCAACATTGTACAGAGGATATGAAAAAGTGGACACCACTATTCATAAATGGTGGGAATTCTGTAAACTTCAAACATTTTGGAGAACAATTCAAGAAATGCTATTAAAAAAAGTAATAATGCAACTAAATGGGCTTTTGGAAGATAAAAGGAGAGATGGACAAAAAATGATTATACAAATAAAAAATGTGGCTAGAACTGTTATAGCAACTCACTGGCTGCAAAAGCAAACACCCAGTATTAACCTACTAGAAAAAAATTGTTTGGCAAATATTCTTATTCTATGTTGGAGCAGGAAGACAAGTTGTATAGTATCTGGAAACCATGAGCATAGTGTAATAATTTAGCTTTAACAACAATTTAGTAATAATCTTTGTTATGCCAGACATGCCCAAGAGAACTTTCTTTGGACTTGGGAACTGGGCAGACTGGGTTGACGCTGGGGTTTGATGTGGAGTTTACTGTGTGTGGGTGGGGAGTTGGGAAGTGGGCCAGGCACCTAGGGACTATTAAAGTGTGGGAAGTGCCTGGCCTAGCACCCTAGTTTATGATTTCTCAAGTAAGAGAAATTAGCATCCTGAGAGAGCAGAATAAAGCCTATGGCCAGCATTCTCAGGAGAAAGAAGTTCACATAAAAGGAGTAAATGCATAATCTCAACCATTGACGAATTACCGATTAGGCCAACTAGGAAGCCACCTAGGGGCACTTCCCTGGGAGTAAATGCATAAAAGGAGTAAATGCATAATCCCAACCATTGACGAATTACCGATTAGGCCAACTAGGAAGCCACCTAGGGGCACTTCCCTGGGAGGGGAGCCCCTTTTTAAAAACAAAAAAGATTCCGGTCTTAAAAAAACAAAATGCTGCACTTTATAGACTGGCTACTAGGATGTAACCACCTTGAACAAGAGAGTTATAACAGGAAAAGGAATTTACACACACAAAAAATGCAAAAAATGGGTCCGTGCATACATTATTTACTCACATGCAGGGGTTCCTCCACTTCACTGCCTAGGACTTCCAAAAAGGTAGATCCGGCCCTGACCCCCAACATATGATAGTTATATTGATACCTGCAGAACATTTTGGTCACAGGAAAGTCACCCACAGAGGTTCAACAGGGGGAAGGTGAGTCAAGGTGTAGTGAGCAGTGCTTTGTGGTGAGGCTTTGAAGTATTGATTATGCTGATGGTTGGAATCAGGCTTCAAAGCATCATCACAACACTAAACTCTGATCTGCACAGCACATGGTGAAGAAGGGTGATAACTGCATGATATAAATGTGTGTAACGTTCTAAATAAAGTGGCAAGGTGTCTGTCATTATAACTGTAACTATCTAACAGGGTTACAAAGGAATCACATGGTTAAAGGTCTAGTCACAGCAGGTGGCTAGTGAATATGCAAGTAGAGTGCCAAGCCAGTACTCTTCAACAGCTATTGGTCTATCTTCTGCTAGCAAAGGTGGTAAGGGCTATACACTTCTGCTGAGTAAACCCAACTGAAGAAGCAGATTGTAACAATATTCATCTTTTATATAATGTTAGAAATAAGATATAGAGATTATGGAGCAACTTTACAAATAAATAAAATGTTGGCATGTAATGGAAAGCAACATTTAAAGCAAATATTTAAAGTGTCATGGTGTGTTCATTTGGAAAGTTTTCTGGTATGCTGAAAATAAAGTAACAATGAACCGGGGAGGCGGGAGAGAGGGAATAGGAGTCAGGAATGAAAGCAGACTCCCCAAGAAAATGAACTCCTAGCTAGCAAAAATGAAAAGTGGGTGACTTGAGTGGCTTATTTAATTTTCATTGATTATTAATGCATCTGATAGAGGAGAATCAGTAGTGTATGAAAACATGCATGACAAAATACCAATAAACATTATTATACTTATCCTAAAGTTTGCTAAATCTCTTGAGTTTGCAAGTAGTTGATTTTGATAGTTGATAGTTGATAGTTAACACCCCTAGAAATCCATGCTAAAATTAGCATAACATTGTGTAAATGTGTATCGAATGACTCAATGTAATGTGTGTTTCTGATATAAGCAGCAGGGAAACTTAGATATATCTTTAAAATATTTTTTCTACGGATACAGACAATGTTGTATAAATATGTGATTAAATCTTTGTAAATTTAATTGTTTAACCTTCCAAGCAAGAATTCACTTTTATTTAGGAACAGTATTTCATCCTCTCTGAAATATCCTTTAAAGCACTTTAAATAACAACTTCATCAAATGATTTTCCTTAGATAACATAATATTTCGCCAAACACTGCAAATCTATCAGGCCTAGAATAATGCATACAGAAACCTCATTTATTTTGTTACGGCTAATATGCTGCCAAAAGCACTATTGCATTTTATATTAACATTTACCATGGCAGTATCTCAAGTTTATTTATGTTCCACTGAGTTTAGAAAGTAAAACCTCATCTATGTTCTATCATTTGTGAGATATTAGTTCTTCAGTATATATGTATATATATGATTCTGTTGCCGCTCTTAGACAAACATTTCCAGTTTTATACTGCATAAACTAAAAATGAAAAGGACTGCATTGTAGGTGCAGCAGAAAAAATAATTGGACACCTTGTTAGACATTAAACACCAATGATTGAGAACCAAACCCCTTAAACTCACGTTCAACTCTTCCTTGTGTCAACTCTTTTCTTATCTCAATTCCCTTGTTTTCTTTATCTCAAAATGTATTCTCCACATTTTCATTAATAAAGTAGATCAGTGGTGGGCAACTCAATCTTACAAGGCCCCCCACCAGTCCATGATGTAAATATCTCTCTCTAATCCATTTCCCTCTGCTCCACCTTACCTGAGTTATTATGTTTCATTCTGATTCTTCCACCAGAGCTCATACAGAGAGATATTGAAATAATAAACCATTGGTGACCCTAGTAGGACCCAGTTGCCCACCATTGATTTAGATGGATGGCTCACAATCTTCCTGTTTTTTAGGACCCAGTTATACTCTTCTCAACCTCAGAGTGGTTATATCCTTCAATAAATAAGTAATAATGACTTTATAAAGGGTAATATTCAGTTATTACACTTGTTGCATAAATATGTCAGCTCCCCTTACCCAAAACATTGACCCCACAAACATTGAAACAAATACATTTGACAGCAGATATGAATCAATAGACCCATCTAGACTGAAGTTATCTGACAAGCTTGGCTTTATGAATTTAAGAAAAGCTAAGATTGTCAGGCTTCTTTTAATGCATTTAATATGTTTGTCCATACTTATTTCATGTTAATCATATTCCACATGTACACTACCTGTACGTAAAGTAAAACATTTTGACTTTCTATAAGAGAATTCACGAATGGAATTTACACTGCTAAATGAAATTTCTATCCTCATTTTAACTGTACATAACTCTTTCAGTATCTATTCCTTGTTAATCTTCAAAACCTATTTCTGCGTCAGTTCCTATAAGTACTCAACACACTCATATCTCAGCTCAATACCATCATATCCTCTAGAGCTAAAGATAATGTTTCAGTAACCAGAATGAATCCATGTACTGGATGTTGAGGAAAAAAACTGAACACATTAAATTGAAATTAAGAAAGGTTAAAATGTACATACTGTGGATCAAATCACATATGAAGTTGAATTAAAATTAAGTCATAATCATTTGATTAAAATAAATATTATAATATAAATTGGATTAATGCATAAAACCTATGCCAGCAAAATCTAGATTATTAATTTATATGTTGGTATATATTAGTATCAATCTATCAAGCCATATTAATTGATGATGATCAATGATCTTCCGCTAATATTATATTCAAATTATCTTCCTAGCTACAACATCTACAGTGCCTTGCAAAAGTATTCACCCCCTTGGCATTTTTTGAGTTTTGTTGCCTCACAACCTGGAATTAACATGGATTGTTTGAGGATTTGCATCATTTAATTTACCTCTAGGTCATGGAGGTCCCTAAGTACCACCATAGTATTTTAAACTATAACTATGGGGGTCCTTATAGACTCCCATAGCATCTAAAACAAACCCCTATACCATGGGAGTCCCTAGGGACCCCCCTCACACCTAGACCTAACCTCCTATCATGAAACCCCCATGGCAACTAATCTTAACCCTTATACCATGGTGTTAATTAGGTGCCATGCAAGTTAATATGAACCCCTGGAATATAGGGGTTAATTCTGTGTGGAGAGGGGGGGCGGATTTAGTTCAAGCAAAAAATAAACGAGTTTATTCAAAATAATAACATTAATCCAAATAATAATAAGTAGCTCATAATTAGCTCAAACAATTAGGCATACAATTAACATATTTATTATTTTTAAACCTAAAAAGCAAGGATATGAGGAGTTTTAAACCAGCAACCCTAGCACCACAGAAGAACTATTGATAATTTTGTGATAACATAAACATGTAGCTACCTATGGCTTTTATACTTATTGACTCACCTGGTTCTAATTAAAATGAATGATCAACTTGTGTTAAAAGGTTTCCATTGTGCACTTGAGAGTTATGACTTCTGACAACCTTGTCTCATGGGAGAAAATCTATGAGAATTGTGGAAATAAAGATGTCTATCCTACCAAGATTTAATTTAATACAAAATATTCCTCTCCCAAATTACAGCATCAGACAATTTAAAAAAAAAATAGCTGACAAATGTATTTATATGAGACAACAAACAAGAGTTAAAGCTAGCATCACAGGGGAGGTCTGTCCCATCCAAATGTGAAAAGTTGCCATGATGCAACTATGATACATCATTTGTTGAATTGGAACAATAGGTTAGATTTGCATGGCCGGTTACAAGTAGAGGATCATCATATATTAAATATGGAACTCAATAACCTTATATTTTACGAAAACATACCTAAGAACAATGTAAAAGAGGGGGCGTTAATAATTAAAAAATGTTGTAAATTTTGGAGTAAGCTTAACAACAGATGGGCCTTAATTCCATTTCCTAGTCCTCTTATTCCATGGAAGATGTTGGTTAGATAACTTAAATTACCTAATTTAGAGAGATGGATCAAATGGAGTATTACAACTTTGGGCACTTCTTACTTCTAAATATAATCTAAGATGTAATAGACCCTTGACGCCTTTCGAACAACTCCTGGCGTCTGGAACTAATCAACATCTTCAGCCTTATTAAATTGCGATTCGGCCAATTGAATAGGGCTCTATATTAGCACAGAGCTTATTTTTTTTTACAGAATATTTTAGTTAGTGAAGACGTTGCTTTTGGATAGAAGTTCACTAACTAAAAACTTCTGTAAAAAAAATATGCTGTGTGCTTATATAGAGCCTTATTCAATTGGCCGAATTGCAATTTAATAAGGCTGCTTATTTCTAAATGTTTTGGCATTTTGAAAGACAAATTATATACAGGAAAAACTATCAATATGAGAATCTGAGAAAGAATATGGATCATGTTTGGCCAGTGGAAACCTGGTTGAAGATGTTTGAATTAACAAAGAAAATTGTAAAATATACTCCGTTAAGAGAAGTTTATTTTAAGATCTTAAACAGATGGTACTTGACCACTAATAAACTAGCCAAGTTCTCCCATAACTCTAAAGATGAATATTGTTGGAGAGGTTCTGGGAAAAGGGTACTTTTTTACATATCTGGAGAGAATGCTTTATGAAAATATCAAGTATAATTTATGTAAATATTAAACTGGCTCCAGAAATTGCTTTGATGCATATTCTACCAGACTCACTAAGCTGGAAAATGAAGGCAACAATTATTAAAATGTTAAGTACTGCTAAATGACTTCTTTTTCGGTACCGGAAACAGGTGCAAATTCCAGTTTGGAAAGAGTTAGAGTCAGTAATAAATAAAAATGTTGCTCTAGAGAGATTGTTATGACAGGGGTATAATTAGTGGTTCTCATGATAAGTGGGAGATTTGGGGTAAAGAAGTATTAGCACATAATACTCAATACATATTTGGTGATAATTGACCTCGGCTCTTGGTAACCGCCCCTCAGGTGTCACTGTTTATATTTTGCATGTTAATGTAAGCTGGGTGTTGAACTTCAAGAGTAGGTAAAACTTCACCCAGCAGATGTCGTAATGTTTTGTATTTTGTTAGTATGTCATTGTTGGTTGGTGTTGGATTTTATTCTCTTCTGTTAACAATACATGTTTGGGACTTGGTAAAAATTATGAAGAAAAACTGTATTGATGGTAAAATGGGTAAGAAATGGAATATAATTCCCAGCCTGTCTTGTAACATGCTTTTTTGGTGCAAATCACAAGTGGTGACTTCAGTGGCCCTTTAACTGTTACTGCACCACATAAATGTCTATGTCATGTATATATATATATATATATATATATATATATATATATATATATGAGACAATATACTAAATCATTAGGGCCAAAATTCTTATAGAAAGAGCATTTCCTAACAACTATTTTTTAAAATACTACTTACACATCAGGGATAGTTTTCACCGCCAGCCCAATGCAGGGACGCTAGTATTCAGCTACTCAAAATAACCGTGCCACATTTTTATGGTCATGTAGATCATATCACACTGTGCTGATGAGCATTATAGCCGTTGTAGGATAATTGGCCAATTAAAGAAATCCTGAAAAGCTTTCCTGGTGATTGTTCAAAAGAATCATCAGTGCATAGCAGTTCTCTAAAAGGTAAATTTAATATATGCCTGTCACACAGCACCTTTCCGTTCTTACTTTACAGTATGTCCCAATTAATTACACTATGACCCAGGGTTACCAAGAAGTGGATCTGGAAAATTGCCTACATTTTCAACTAAAATTGAATGACTTTATTACTACTAGACCTGTAAGATGTGCAACAAATAAAGATTCCATCAGGCTAAAGATTTTCTTAGCAACGAATTCAGAGCACATAATCACCTCCATTTATCTCATTTAACTATACTGAATTGTACAAATACAATAATCTTAAATATACTAATAAACGTTAAACAGTTTTTAATGACTATAATCATAGTTTATACATAAAACAAATAATAATAGGTATAATACTGGCATAATAATTTTATCAGGTCTTGCAGAAGGGTCATTGACTGATATATGTTGTAATTGGAAAACCCAAGAAAAAGGTCTGGAAGATCTTTCTTCAAACTAAGTCTATTAAAACATATTTAAGGCAAGTTATGAAGGCCTGTTGCCTGTTCTATTATTTTTGTTAAATAAAACAATATTATGAGCCAATTATTAGAACTTGTATTAATGGTTTAAATATAGCTTTTCTCTCCATTTGGACTCATAGGTGTGTATAAAGCATTATTGAAAATAACTTTTTTTATTCCCTAGTTGGTCAATTGGCTATTATAGTCCATCATTTTCTATACATCTAAATTAAAATAAATATTATTCATCCAAATGTTACAGAACTGAATGTTCCAAAAATTCTTGCTTCACAGAAAAATAAACTAATTATGTTAACGTTCTTGTCAACCAGGTGCAAAGACAAGCAAATAACTCAATTCAAATGCACAATTGGTAGCTGCAGGAAAATGATAAAAGACTGCGAATCATTTAGGTAATGAAAGTATATGCATCTGTTATTCTGCTTGCAATGCGTTAGTGTTTAATTGCAGGAATGACTACCCTGAACAACACTGATCACATCGGAAATCAATATTATAACCTTTATATCTTTATGGTTTGTCTTAGTCATTATAGCAGACATCTGAAGAAAACTCTGCAGCTGCAGAATGTTTAATTCATCAAGATGTTCTCAGGGCTGACTATTTCTCTGTTATAACCATATAATCTTAGCACAGCATCTGCCAAAATAAGACTATTACATCCAACTTAAAAAGGCATAAAAAAGCCTGTTTAACTGTGCAAGTAAATAGCTCTGGGCACATTGAATCAAGGCAAGGATATAGGAATCTGAATTCTCATACGACCTACATATAAATACATTATATATTTATATATAACATAATAATATCCCTTACCATCTCTTGTTTTTTTAGAGTTAAGTTATATATACATATACATAGATTGAGATAGCCGTGAGTGTCCAGTAATCAAGTTGAATAATCAGAGTATTGCAGAAAAAAGCGATATCTTTTTTATCGGACAAAATTATTCATAATATAGCGACGAGCTCATCGCAATATTACGAATATGTTTGTCCAATAAAAAAGGTATCTCTATTTACTGCAATATTCTGATTATTCAACTATATATATATATATATATATATATATACACACAATTATTTGTATAGAATTGATTCATTATATATATATATATATATATATATATATATATATATATATATTGTGATCGTTTGCTCCTTTGAAGTATGACAAGCAAGTGGAGTATGGAGTTCTTGTCAGAAGTGAAGTAGTTAAAACTTCTGAAGAACGCCTAATTAGAGCAACTGCCCTTTAAAAGCCGGAGAGCAGACCTGGAGAGGAGGTGTGGCCGGCTAGGCTCTGTGCCGGTTGTGTGCTGCTGACAAAAAGCACGCCACGGAGAGTGGAAGGTGATCTGCTGTGGAAAGACAGTGAAGTTGTGAACTACCCTGTCAAGGATAACCAAGTGACTGTTTCTGGGAGAACGGGGACTACAGCAAGTTGTATGAGCTGGAAGATTGACTTCAGACTCAGGAGGAGAAGTCCCAAGGAGGCCAAGTAAGTGAAGGGAACAAGTGAGGATTCCCAGGCAGAGTTTTGCCTTAAAGGCCTAGGCACGGTTGTTGCTGCAGTATTATGCCCCAGGGAAGAAGTGAAGATATTGAGTAGTAAATACAAGTGAGTTTGTGTATGCAAGGGTCCCTGGGGTGAAGCATACGGGAGAGACGGGCGGGCCCTATGCTTCACCCGCAGCTGTGTCCGAGAGAGGAGCGCTGTGTCCGAGAGAGGAGCGCTGTGTCCGAGAGAGGAGCGCTGTGTCCGAGAGAGGAGCGCTGTGTCCGAGAGAGGAGCGCTGTGTCCGAGAGAGGAGCGCTGTGTCCGAGAGAGGAGCGCTGTGTCCGAGAGAGGAGCGCTGTGTCCGAGAGAGGAGCGCTGTGTCAGAGAGAGGAGCGCTGTATCCCACAGAGAGAGGAGCTGTGTCCCACAGAGAGAGGAGCTGTGTCCCACAGAGAGAGGAGCTGTGTCCCACAGAGAGAGGAGCTGTGTCCCACAGAGAGAGGAGCTGTGTCCCACAGAGAGAGGAGCTGTGTTCCACAGAGCGAGGAGCTGTGTCCCACAGAGCGAGTAGCTGTGTCCCAGAGGTTGCTGGAGGGGGCGATATAATCTCATCAGTAAAGGACTGTTGGTATCCTGGCCACAAGGTGGCACTATCGCAAGTTAAAGGACTGTTGGTATCCTGGCCACAAGGTGGCAGTCTCCCACCTCGCAGAGACCAAGTTATTTATGTTCCGGTATTTTAAGCAGAGCTACTGCTTCCACTGTTAATTTCCATTTTGCAAATAAACCAATTTGCTGCATTTGAAGTCGGTGTCAGCCCTTCCTTTAAGAAACCACCGCTATACGCGGCCATCCTGATCACAATATATATATATATATATATATATATATATATATACAGTATCTCACAAAAGTAAGTACACCCCTCACATTTCTGTAAATATTTTTTTTATATCTTTTCATGTGACAACACTGAAGAAATGACACTCTGCTACAATGTAAAGTAGTAAGTGTACAGCCTGTATAACAGTGTACATTTGCTGTCCCCTCAAAATAAGTCAACACACAGTCATTATGTCTAAACCGTTGGCAACAAAAGTGAGTGCACCCCTAAGTGGAAATGTCCAAATTGGGCCCAAAGTGTCAATATGTTGTGTGGCCACCATTATTTTACAACACTGCCTTAACCCTCATGTGCATGGAGTTCACCAGAGCTTCCCAGGTTGCCACTGAAGTCCTCTTCCACTCCTCCATGATAACACAAAATGTGTATGTTGATAATAATTATAGATAACTACTACTACTACTTGTTACCATGAATGTAGAGTCTCTTTACAGCAACATTCCACACAAAGATGGCACTAAGGCATGCTTTAAGTTTCTTTCAACAAACATGCAAAACAATAAATTTGGCCCTGATATTATTGTTAAACTAATAGAATATATCCTTACCCACAACTATTTTACTTTTAACCAAGATACCTACCTAAAGATGATGGGGACTGCCATGGGTACCAAAATGGCTCCAGAATACACAAATCTATTTATGGACAATCTAGAAGAAACATTATTATCTGTATCCATTTACAAACTATACAAATACTACCGTTACATAGATGATCTGTTCATCATCTGGACAGAAGGAGAAAGCAAACTCAGAAACGTTCATAGTTCATTCAACACCTTCCATTCATCTATAAAACTTAAAATGGATTTATCTACAGAACAGGTAAACTTTCTAGACACTACTTTATCCATCAACAATGGCAGTCTCCACTCATCTGTATATGGAAACATACAGACAGATGTGGTTACCTACACAGCTCCAGTTTTCATCCCTCCCACACAAAACAAGCCATCATCCATAGTGAAGCTATTAGATACCATTGGATTTGCTCAAACACTAGAGACCGTGATAAAAATAAAAAAACACTGTCTGAAATTTCACACAAAAGAGTTACAAACCCTGTATTATTACCCAAAAAAGAACCACTGCCATCAAAATACCCCGTAAACACCTGTTAGAGTACAAAATAAAATAAACTACTTCACGTATAACTCTAGTGACCACATACCATCCAATTTTAGAGAAAATTCGGAAAATAATCAAAGATTTACAGCCATTACTAATTGAAGATACTGAATCAAAAGATATATTTCCAAAACCTCCCATCCTTGCATTTAAACAACCCCCAAACCTGTAACAACAACTCGTCAGCAGAAAATTGGCTAATAAACAACTGAATATAAAAAATGGAACTAAACCTTGTAACAATCGTGCTTGTAAATTATGTCAACATATTTGTAATGATGACACAGCCACACATAACAACAACACCTATAACATCAAAGGATCGTATTCATATACATCGTCCAATGTGGTATAATACAATGTAATATATATGTGGCACACGCTGTTACATTGGAGAAACCGGCCAAAAGGATGAATTTACACAGGCATTCAATAAGAAAACATAATGAAGACAGTTAAGGTAGGTCAGTGGGACACCATTTTAGCCAGAATGATCACTCTATCCAAAACTTAAAAGTCAAAATTTAAAAACATCCAAGAGAGAAAAACATTAGAAATAAAGATGAGCACATTCTTCAACACAAATAATACAGGACTTAATATGGACTTGGGTTTTCTAACACATTATCAGAATTTCATGTGATTATTTTTCTTATTATACCATAACAGGCTTAGCACACTTAGTGAGATGTTTGTCCCACAGGAAAGATATCACTGTGGACTACTTTTTCATGTATATATTGATGTATATGTGTATATAGTATGTGTATATATATATTTCCTTTACTATGTTGTGTTTATTCCCCATATATGTATTTACCTGATGATGTCAGCTGCTGTTTCCACTCTCACTGCATCTGCTGTTTTTATACAAACTAAGGGTTCCATCTCATGTTAGTATTGTATGAGACTTGATAAAGAGAGGTTGAACCTCTCGAAAGCTCATCATCATTATAAATAAGATGTTTGTCCAATACAAAAGGTATCAAATTATACGGCAATACTCATTATTAATCTATACATATAGATTAATAATTACTAAATTACTATATATATATATATTTATATATATATATATATATATATATATATATATATATACACATACACACACACACACAGATAATGTGTAACAAAAATTATGCATATACATATTTTTGTATATGTAACATTAGCATAATGTTAATATTTCCTTCCCATAGTATATTCTATGTATGTTGATAATAATGATATATATTACCTTCTTTGAAGGACAATTATATTTTCCAAATGAAATGTGGGAATTATAAATGGTAAAGGTTCCAAAATACATTCACTTCTTGTTCATTAAATGTTTCTCATTAGTTTTAACTATAATCCCATAAAAATACAAATTGGTTAGTCAGAAACAATACATTTCTCTATTTAATATGTGAACTGAGCATTTTAGAGCATGATTTCATCTTTATTTTTAACTATAATTTGTAACATTTAAATAGCTTCTGCTGCAATATTCAGTTTCATGTTTAGCATTTGTTAATGGGCCACATTTTCCATCAAGCTTTTAAAACAGAATAGTTTATAGATTATTATTATTATTATTCGTTTTTTTATATATTTTGCGTGAAAAGAGAACATCTGAAGTTCATTAGACATATGTTATCTGCAGTCCAGAGAGTCCACAAATAATCTGCCCCCACCCCTCAAATTTATAACATTTTAGAAACTGCAGTGATATCAATAATAATATCAGTAATAATATATTATTCAATTATAGCTTCTTGACGTCCTCAAATTCAGATGCACATATTTAACTCCATGTAGTACATTTAAATACAAAAATATAAAAATCAATATTAAAGGAGCTGTAATGGTGACACAATAGAGTTTTATTTGCTTATTTTGCAGATAATTAGCAATAAAACCAGTATTTGAAAAATAAAACATTAATAAAGCTTTGACAACTATAATTGAACTTGAGCTGCTCCTCTCTACTCATTATTGCATTACTAGTCACTTGCCCATTACAAATGATGGGATACTATTTTATTTTTATGCCCCCCCCCCCCGTCTCTTCCCCCCTCTCCCTCCCCAGTGTCTCTCCCCCCTCTCCCTCCCCAGTGTCTCTCTCCCCCTCTCCCTCCCCAGTGTCTCTCTCCCCCTCTCCCGTGTGTCTTCCCCCTCACTCCCCTGTGTCTCCTTCCCCCATCTCCCTCCCCTATGTCTCCTTTCCCCCTCCTTCCCTCCCCTGTATCTTCTTTCCCCTCTCTCTCTCCCTGTGTCTCTTTCCCCTGCCTCCCTCCCCTGTGTCTCTTCCCCCTGCCTCCCTCCCCTGTGTCTCATGAAAAGGTGTCTGTTTCCCCTGCCTCCCTCTCCTGTGTCTCTTTCCCCCTCTCCCTCTCCTTGTGTCTCTTTGCCCCATCTCCCTGCCCTGTGTCTTTTCCCTCCTCTCCCTGCCCCTGTGTCTGTTCCCCCCCTCTCCCTGCCCTGTGTCTCCTTCCCCCATCTCTCTCCCCTATGTCTCCTTTCCCCATCTCTCCCTCACCTGTGTCTCCTCCCCCCTCTCCCTTCCCTGTGTCTCATTCCCCTCTCTCCCTCCCCTTTGTCTCCTTTCCCCCCTCTCTCCCTCCCCTGTGTGTTTCATTTCCCCCTCTCTCCCCTGTGTCTCATTCCCCCCTCTCTCCCCTGTGTCTCATTCCCCCCTCTCTCCCCTGTGTCTACTTTCCCCCTCTCTCCCCTGTGTCTCATTCCCCCCTCTCTCCCCTGTGTCTCATTCCCCCCTCTCTCCCCTGTGTCTCCTTTCCCCTTTTCTCCATTCCCTCTGTCTCTTCCCCCTCTCTACCTCTCCTGTGTCTCTTCCCCCCTCTGACTCCCTGTGTCTCTTCTCCCTTCTCCCTCCCCCTCCCCTGTGTCTCTCTCCCTTTGTTCCCCCTCCCCTGTGTCTCTTCCCACCTCTCCCTACCCAGTGTCTCCTTCCCCCTCCTCTCCCTCCTCTGTGTCTCCTTCCCCCCACTGTCTCCTTCCCCACCCAGTGTCTCCTTCCCCCCATCTCCCTCCCCTTTGGCCGCTCATTGTGCATCGCCGGCATTCGCCGCGCAATACACATGCCCGGCTTTCACGCTCAATACACCTTGCTCAATGAGTACTACGAGTTTGTGTGTAAGGCTCGCACCTGCAGCGTTAATTGCAAGCATTACACGCAAACTCGCAGTACGACAATTATATATATGATTATATATTAGCCCCATGTAGGTTTTCATGAAGTGGCCATTGCAAGGATGAAGGCTGTAAAAAACTCCTATCAGGACAGTATCTTGAACAAAAACCACCTCCCGTCTCATGAACACTCAATATAGGGTGGAGAGAAGCATATCTTCTGAAGCCTAACTTTATTTCTAATCAGTTATTAAAACAATAGATCCTACAATGACCATTAGAATATATACTGTATGTTACATGTGTTAATGTTGAAAATAATATAATACAAATGGGGAAGATGCAATTTTTATTGTCTCTCTCTATATATTATTTTACATTTTTATATGCATGGTAGAAAATGTGTAACTTCAGTAGCCTTTTATTTTATTTTTATGCTATAGTTGAAGCTGCCATTTTTGTTTCTGTATACCTGCTGCTAGTTAAATACATAAATGATGTTCAGCTGAATCTATTGACATCTGGCATTCTTACTTTCAGTGCTTTCATTATGAAATCTTATTAGTCAAAAACAGCCCCCACTTTTGAAAAATAAATTTAGAAAAACAAAGAAGCCTCCAGTAAATAACCATGGATCCTAGTCAATAAACAAATGTCTATAAAAACATCTGGCAAGTTGTCAAGTTTAGTTCTTCTGAACTGAACACTGAAGTCAGACAAAACCTATCTGTTTAATCAATATTCTACTTTATGTCATATTTTCTAAATAGTAATTAATAGTAATTAGTAATTAGGGTTATCTGGTTATTTTAATCATTTAGCAATAGAAGAAACGTTATAAAGCAGAATATTCATTGATTTAAACATTGTAAGAAAAGTCTGAAAATGTAGAGTAAGTTTGAACTATCTAAGATGTAATTATCTCCGTCCCATATTTATGTTTCTAGAATTCATGTTGACAAAGAAAAGGTCTTTGAACAGCAGTGTAACATATTATATTAGCTCAGAATACACAAATTTTGTTCTGCATTGTATATTCACAGTCACTTTGTTTAATCTGTCTCCCCTCATTTTTATTGACAGTTTACAGTGAACTCTGAAATAACCCTCTATACTGACACAGTAAAAGAGCAAAAGGCACAAACACTGAAAACTGCTAAAATGCTTTTAATGTGTCTTGCTCGTTTAAAGGTTCTCATTAATAATGACCTATTATGTTCATAAAACACAATGAGGTTATTCAGAAAGCAACTAATCTTCTTGTTACAAAATAATGACAAATCCAGGAATTGATTTGTAATATACAGTCTTAAAATGTCTATTCTTTCAGATGCTAATGCCAGGGTTTGCTCATCCTATTTACATTTTATTAGAGTGCATTAACAATTTATTGAGCAGGTCTTCTTTTTAAATGGTTTTAGGTTCAACAAAAGGGCAGCTTTTAAGGGAATGACTATCTGAGCTCAAGTGGGACAGTTAGATGTCTGTGGCAGTGGCGAGCCTGGCCATGGTTAACAAAGGGACTGGAAGAGATTCACTAGGACTAGAAGTGTTGAGCAGTGATAGATTGCAGACAATCTCTAAGTCCATTATAATATTCATAAAGATGCAATCATCAAAATCGGTCAAACATCATGCTATCTATCTACCCCTGTTATGATTGAACCCCTACCGCCTCCCTAAACAGCTATGGACCCAGGTAATCTATTTCCAGGTCGGGCTGCTAGGCTGTCCGACAAAGTGGCACCATCCTTCCCCATGCCCAAGTACCATCCTACATGCTATGAACCATTAGTCTGATCCAGCAGACTAACAGATTCATTATACTGGGGATATTACATGATACTGTATATGGGAGAGGGTTGCTCTTATTAAACTGGTATATTGGATGTACTGTAATATATTTTAGCAGTTCATATCAAAACGTATTGTGTTTCACTGTATATCTATCTATATATATATATATATCTTGAATAACAACAGGGCTGTGTTTGGATATTAGCACAGTTCCCCAGGAAGATAACACAATCCCAAAACCTTCTCTAAAACAGTTTACTGATTATGGTACAGTTTCAAAGTTACAACCTCAAGTTAATAGTAGCTGTTTTGTGTTTAACGTGTGTGTGTATTTATGTTTATATTTGTGCATTTTCAAGCTAGTTCAGAGTGGTTGTTGTAGTTGTTCTGACAGTAATGGTGACTTGATATGCTGTGAGAATGAGCTGCAGAATGAACCCATGGAGAACTGGAATAAAGGTCTACCTGACCCCTGTTCCATGAAATACTGGTGGTAGAGGTGGGAGAGCACAGCCTGGATGCCCAAGGGACACTAGTGTCTCTGAAGGTTGATTCAACCAGGGGGTGCCCTGGGAGGACATGGGGTGAAGGCACTAAAAGTCCTTTTTCAGGGCAAACATTCCACCTCCAATGGATATATGGACTGTACAAATGGAGATAGACTGTTACAAATGGATATATGGACTGTTCATTATTGTGGTACCCCCTGGATGTATGGATTAGGGTTGCCCTGATGGCATGTGTGGATTTATAAAAAGTATTGTTGCATTGATGGTGTCACGCCCAGCCGGACCACTATGGACTTTTGGGACTGAGTAATGGTCCTTGGGTCGGCCTGGGTTAAAGTGCACAACTAGTTCCTTTACGTCAAAGATTGCCCCACCATTTGAATACCTGGACTGATTGCCATGCTGTCCTATGGCCTGATAATGTTACTAAAGATGTGTGTGTGTGTGACAGCCATATTGTATATTGTGGGCCATGTTTTACTAACAGTCATCCAGTTCATGGGCCCATATTGAGCCAGTCCACCATCTTGTTCAGTGGCTCCATATTTAATTAATGTTGTTGGACACAAAGACACCCCCGCCCACTTCCTCACCGACAGTTTGACTCCAGGAAGGTATGGTTTTCGGCATTAACATTTTCAGCACCTGTCATGATAAAAGGAAGCTAAATAGTGACTGACCTCTTGTCAGGTAATGGGATCAGTAGAGCCCTTCACAGGGGGTGCTAAAGAGAGTGGGGGAGAGGTAATAGTTCAGTCTTACTAATCATATTTTTATAACACTAGATTTGTGGCATACTGTAGAACTCATCTTTAATGTTCATACAGAAATGGATCATGAAAAGCCTATTCACTAGGGTATCTTTGCCTTGAAAGGTGGGTTGCAAAATCTGTAGGCCAAGCCATAAACTGAAAAGGGTTTATTTTTACGTATATTTTAATATCCTTTGTTTGGCTACCTGGATCAGGACGGCTGCAGCCATGATGACAGGGATAGGGTTAGCACAAGTGCCATGTTATTATATTGTGAAATGCAATATTGTTCCCCATGTTTGTAATAACTTGTCCAAAGAGTTAACTCTCTTGGACTATTTGATTATGTTATTGTGCCCATGTCAACTTGTAGATTTCAAGTTTAGTCTTGAAATGCAGGATGTTTCCAGGGAAGTTTAATAAAACAGGTTATGTGGGGGCTCCCGTTATGATAAGGATTATTATTATTAAAATTAACTTATACTGGTAAAGTATAAGAGGCACCCCATCTGCTCTGAGCGGTGACATCAAAGGGTAAATCTCAAGTCCCTACAACTGTAGATGGCCATTTGGCTATCCAGGTTTGCTGTCTCTGTCCATGCTGTGGATAATTGACCCCTACTGAGTTCATAGAGAAGGAACTTCCAGATAGGGGTCTATGACTGTCCATATGGTTTCAAGTGTTCATTCCCCCCGCCCCCAGTAATGGTAATGTTTTACTGTGCCTATAAGTATGTTATGTTACCAATAAAGAGTGTTCATACATAATTACTTGTGTGTTCATTATTGAGGGAAGGCTTAATCCTGATCATAGGGTTAATAATTCTACATCGGCCAAAAAGAAGAGTTAGTCTGTAACTGCTGCTCTCACTGGGGATTCCTGTGTTCCAGTGATTGTCCTGAGGGTCCAATACTGGTCTGGTTCCATCTCTGCTAGCAGGGATAACAACAAGAACCATCAAGTCCCACTGGGTGGGTAAGAACCAGTTTCTGTCAGAGCCCAATTGAAGTAGTGGTTGCGATAATTTTGACGAACTGTGCTTGAGTTTAACAGCACAGAAAGTTAAGGATGACTACCCCATGAATGAGCAAGTAAAGAACTAGCCAGGCAGACACCTTTGAATGCGAGATGGATGATTTGCTGAAGCAGAGATGAGAAATCCTAGGAGAGTGCCCGCAAGATTATGCTGAGCACTGGCCTGAGGAGCTGATCTCCAGGAAGGTGGAGCTGAAGCTTGAGTCCAATGCCCTGTAGTAGCCCTGGTTTTAGTTGGAAGGTCCCAAACTGGTTACGATAGTCACTTCTATCCAATCCTGATTTTGTGAGCAACACACCCCAGTGCTGGTGAACTCTGATGGACCAGTGGTGTGAGGAATTACTCAGCCTTGAAGAAAGTAAAGGACCTAGTAGACAAGGAACTTCAGCTAGAGCAAGCTCACATTGTGTTTATCAAATCAGTTGTGCCATATAGATCTTGTCAACAGGACTACTCAAATGTGGCGTCCAATGCATCATCACAGAAGCTGCTGCAGAATGCTGATTAGGGATGAGCCAAGCTTGATCTCCAGAAAGTCTTGCTGATGCTGACATTTGCCCAAAGGAGTAGGAATGTGGCACGGAGGATGCTAGAGCTTCCCAGCGGCACGTGGGAAATGACATGAAGGATACCGACACTCCCCAGTGGCAGAGGGGTGTAATCATAGAGGTTGAGGCCAGTATCGAGGGTGATTCCCTCCAAGCATCACTGGAGTAGCCCCTACTTTCTGGTAATAAAGATCCAGTCACAGCTGTAACGTGCTTTCTGAAACAGATTGTGCAGACAGTTCCTCAGAAGCTTTGCTGGAGCTGCTCCATACCAACAGTGCTGCCTCTGTTCACCAAACCCCAGGAGATTGTGTGATCAGATCACTCCTCAAGAACCCTGTGGAGGTCTTGTCCGCTGTGGGACAATGGATGGGGGAGTGTTTGTCAAGATCAAACCTACCTCATCCATAAAAGAGTGTTTAATATTGGGCTAAAGGCCCTGGTCATCTACTTATGATTGGGCTGCTAGGTAGACAGACAAAGTGATGCCAACTTGCCCCCTGTCTATGTGCCATCCTGCCAGATCCCTCAGGCTGTTCCTCCAGACTAAAAGATTTATTGTACTGGGGCTATTACATGATTCAGTATGCAACTGGAGAAGGATGGTCTTATTATGCTGGTATATTGTATATACTATAATACATTTTAGCAGTTTATGTTAAAACATGTTTTGTTGTTGTGTATTTATGTACATATATATATATGTATATATATATACATATATATATATATATATATATATATATATATATATATATATATATATATATGAAGAGTGAGGTAGCCGTGAGTGTCCAGTAATCCAGATGAATAATCAGAGTATTGCAGTATATATTGATACCTTTTTTATTGGACATATTCATATATATAAAAGACTAGCTTTCTTAAATACACTTTAATACGATAAATATGAGACTAAATGTAAATATGAAATTGTTATCGCATTATCTTAACCTCTTATAACCTTCTATATTCCTTATATTATGTTTTTCTCTTTCTCTGGTTTCTGTCTGACCTGCTTCTAGTCTGCCTCACAGATTTATGGTATCTTAACACCCTATGATGTTATAATATTTATATATTCTTCTTCACAGCTAACTGAATAGAACATTATTTTATTTTTCTTTCTCTTTTTCAAAAAAAAGCCTGTAATTTCTGTGTTTCATTTGGGAAATCTTATATCAGTATTGCTCCAGACTTGAGAAAGAGAGGAAGCTCTCAAAAGCTAGTCTTCTATTTATGAATATGTTTGTCCAATAAAAAAGGTATCAATATATACTGCAATCCTCTGATTATTCATCTGGATTACTGGACACTCACGGCTTCCTCACTGTTCATTATATATATATATATATATATATATATATATATATATATATATATATATATATATATATATACATATACATAAATACACAACAATAAAACATGTTTTAACAAACTGCTAAAATATATACATATATATTTGTGAAATGTATTTAAAAGGGCTGTGTTTGGGTCTTTGCTTTTCAGGTACAACCACAAGTTAAAATTAACTAGTTGTAATGTGTTCAAAAAGTGTGTAATTTTGCTTGTGTTATGCATTTTCTGTTTATGTTTAATACCTTCTATATTTTAACCCCATTCAAAGTCCCCTGGGTTCTCCTGGACTAAGGAAGCTAGCTGTCCTTGTTCTTGAGTAATAGTGACTTGGCACGCTGTGAGTTCCTGATCCTACTTAGGAAGAAAGCTGGCTGGAGGAGGTGCAGAATGAACCCCTGCAAATCTGGAACCGAGATCTAGCTCTCCCTGTTCCATAATAGCTTACTGTTATTTGCCCCATTGACTGTGTGCAACAATCACACTAACCAGAGATTAGAAAACAACTGAAACATCATATTCTAATACTAGCTAAAGGTGACTAGTAGCTTTCCATGTGCTGCTTAGTACCCCCCTCCTACCAAACTGCTAAGTCAATTTACTCTCTATCACACGTGATAATATTCTATGTACTCTACAATAAGAGCTTGCAATCTGTTCTAGTTCAAGCAGTGTGGGAAAAATATTGCATAATTTTTTTGCAATGGAAAAAAGACATGGATTCAAAATTTGGTCAAACATTGCCTTCAGTGTCTGGCCATATAATATATGAAGGAAGTTTACAACATAAATTATAGCAAATAATTGTAAATGGTATACTTCTTAAAACAGCAAAATATGTCAAAGACTAACTATTCAAAAGTCTTTGTAAATATATTTGAGATTTTTATTGCAGAGGATCTCAACTTAATTTAGTAGCATTCTAGCATTCTAAGGCATGGCATGATATCTACCATAAACTACAAATTACGACTTCAATTTATTACTCCCCAAAGTGAAAATAAACTTTTGACAGTACCTTAGTTTTATCATAAAGTGCATGATTATCCAACATCATCTTTTTCTCGTGAGTAGCGTATCGTCGTAAATCTCGTTCAAACTGCTATTTGAATAAAAGAAAGTAATATTACAAGATTTTTTCTCCTTGATACATCAATTTCAAAATTATAGTCAACAGAAATATAAGCAAATGTATTTTGCGAATGAAAACTATCTGCTTCTGACTTATTTTAGTCTCTGTAAAATAAATACCTTAGAAAATTGAGTTTTTATGGGAAGAATGTAATCCATTTTATCAGAAGAAAACATTTAGAAACATGATTTAATTGAAACAGTGTGATATCACTGATGCTTATCTAAAACCTGAGCCAAAAACTAAGCAATTTGTACCTATTCAGTTTTGTATTAGAAAATAATTTGAGTGTGAGGATGGAAAGTCATTATTTGAATAGAGAACTCCATGCATCTTTTCTTTTGAAATATGACATTTAAAACGCTTTAATATATCAGAACAAACATTCAATACATCTTGGGACTGTCGATATTAATTTTAGGCTTTTAATCTAAGTAACTAACACAACAGCAACAGAAAATAATTAGAAACATTATTCATTGACATTATACGTCAAGATGCTTTAAATCCAAATTGTTCTATTCTTCTACCAATAAAAATGGCCTGAACAATAGACTGTAGTCCAATTATTAGTACTGTATTATGTTGCAGAGAGATGGTGGGATAGTCAAAACAGAGAGAGGGCAAATTGAGTTCACGAGATTGGAGGAAAGATATTAAGGGAAAAATGTATTAAGGGATTGAAGCCAATAACAGACCCTTATCATGTTTTCTAATAACCTTACAGCCCATCGCCAGCCATCATATCTGGGCCTTTTATGATTATGGTATTGGTTTGTTAAGCGTGTCTTGTAATAGTATGTAAAACACTAGCCATTATTGTGTTTTCTTGACTTACTCAAGTAAATTCATCCACTCCACCATTTGTGATGCAGTTAAGGCCTCAAATTATGTGGAAATTACGATTTTGGAAGTGGGTTGTAATAACTACTACAAAGGAGGAAAGGGCAGCCTGGGAAGTAGTGGGGTATTTTGTTTACTGTACTTAATATTTTGGCTACCTAGACAAAAGGGAAATCATAATAGCATATGAAATTTAATATGAAAATAGTTACATTATATTTGTTTGAATGAAATGCACGAGTCCTCTCTAATGGAGTGGTTTCTATGTGAGATGGTAGAAGTTTTAGAAAGTTTTTATGAAGAAGTTTTCATGAAATGCATTAGACCAGTTGCTCCAAAAAGCTTTCCTTTCTCTACTACTGTCTAGAGCTTCAATTATATTCCCCATGTAAAAATGCTCACTGAGCAACATTTGAAGCAAGTTTGCTGTGATTACACTCTTATTGGGGTGTCTTTTTGCATTCTTGCTATGTGCCAAACATTTACACATAAGTGCCTACAATTATGAATTATAGAGTCAAAACTTAAAAACACACTAGTCTTCCATGTAAACACAATGGACACTAGACCTAACTTCCTTCTACCACCCCATCCATGTACATATATATATATATATATATATATATATATATATATGTATATATATATATATATATATACACACATATACATCATTCAATGTAGTGTACATGATACAATGTACTGTATGTGAAAGGGGGTGCTACATTGGGGAAACCAGCCAGAAACTACACACGCGAATGAGCCTCCACCAAAGCTCCATCAAAAAGCACCATGAAGACAGTTATTGTACTCCAGTTGGACACCATTTCACCCAGGAGAATCACTCCATCCAGAACCTAAAAATAAAAGTACTCAGATGGAATTTCAAAACTATCCAACAGCAGAAAACATTTGAATTAAAAATAATTAAATTTTTTAATACAACAGGTATGGGCATTAATGTTGACTTAGGCTTTCTGGTCCACTATCTTAATGTCTTATAGCTCACACACATTCCAAATACCCACCCTCCCCCCTTCTATTGCTGTTTTTGTAAGCTACATGCAATACTGAAATGTATTGCTCTTTATTTTACTCTGCTGTGTTCTTATCTACAACCTGATCTATAGACTTACATACTGACCTATCAGGACATTATTTACAATGCTGGTCTGTTTCTCACTTAACTCGGGCCAATGAATTTTGTTTTTCTTGTTTTTCCAATTTATTTATTTTTTTCAAATATTTATCTCTCGAATGATCGTCGTTATATTATTAATAAGTTTGGCTAATAAAAAAGGTAAAACTAGTCACTGCAATACTCTGATTATTCAACTACAGTGTGTGTGTATATATATATATATATATATATATATATATATATATATATATATTAGAAGGGAAGGAATTCATCTAATGACACATGTATGTGGGGATTTAAGACCCCCCGCTGCCTACCGCCTATCCCCTCTGCCTATCTTCTTTGGTATTGCATCCAAATATAAAACATTATCTTCATTTCAAATATATTCCTTTGCTTCAACAACAAGATATATTGCATCAGAGAGTCATATTCATGCTCATCCTCCAATGTCATTTATATTATATTACACTAGTCAATTGCCCTTCATAAATGATGGGATGATATTTAATAGGTCTCATCCCCCCTTCCCTGTGTCTCTCCCCCCTCCCCTGTGTCTCTTTCCCCCCTCCCCCTCCTTTCCCAGTGTCTCTTCCCTCCCCCTTTCCATCCCTTGTGTCTCTCCCCCCCCTCTCCATCCCCTCTGTCTCTCCCTCCCTCTTTTCCCTGTGTCTCTACCCCCTCTCCCTCCCATGTCTCTTTCCCCCATCTGACTCCCTGTGTCTCTTTCCTCCCTCTACATTCCGTGTCTCTTCCCCCCTTTCCCCCTCTGTGTCTCCTTTGCCACTCCTCCCTCCCACATGTCTTTCCCCCTCCTCTCTCCTCTGTGTCTCTTACCCCCTCCCTCTCCCTCCCCTGTATGTGACCCATGAGTGTGCTCAGCCCAGTCTACAGAATGTGTATCCAGCATGCTTGTTTTTTAGTCCACTATGCATGATGCCGCGGAAATCCAAGGGATCGTGGAAACCCTGACTGAAAAACACTGCTGTTTAAAATGTATAATATACTGTGTAATATGGAATATTTTAATTGACTGTATATACCTATAACATACACTGATAACATTTATATTTACACAAACCTTTCAGTGCTAAAAATGTCACCATTCCTTTAAAAAAAAAAAGTGATTAGTGTAAACTATGATTATATATACAAGTACAATCCAGACATTGTCACACATCCAAACATTGGATGTACCAGAGTAGGTACCATCCAAAAACTATTGGAGGGTATCCACTTAGGAGGAAGTTCAAAATAACTACCCTGCATCTATATCACACATCCCTAAACTGCAAACCTCACCTATAGTACTTGCAACCACAGGTGTAGGTAGATTTATCTATGTTTGTATGTATGTATATATAAGCTATTTTATGGAATGTGTACACAATGAGCTGTATCCCCCCCCCCCCCCCCCCCCAAAAAAAACAATTTTTTCTATTATTCTGGGTGGCACGACTTTGAAGAGCGCTCCAAATGTGCGCTGACGCATGCACGCACAAACAGAAGTGTGCACTCCGACTTTAACGCGCGCTGTCAAATTACATAGATTGATGTTTGGAGTATCTCCTCAATCTCTCTTTCATTCTTTCTTGTCTTCTCTTTCTCTTTTTTTCCTCTCTTTCACTTTCCTTCTTTCTTCTTGTCCCTCTCCATCTCTCTCCCTTGTTCTCTCTCCATTCCTCTCTCTCTCCCCACCATCTCATCCTCATCCCTCCCTCCAAACCCACAACCTCGCCTCCCTCCATTACCATCTTATCCTCAACCACCCACCATTTGTTTCCCATCTCTCCCTCAGGTCCCACATCCTCACCGCCCATTCCTCCTCCTGCGTGTAACCCAGTTCCTCCCTCAGCAGTGCGCGCAGATGTGGGGGCGCACTATTGACAGGGGTGCTTTTCTTTGTGTGTGCATGCGTCCATGCGCATGAGTCTGCATGCGTTTGTAGCGCGCGTCAAAGCCGGGGTTCCATTATTCTGGCTCCTACACACCTGCTTGCAACCATTAATTCTGCATTTATTTGCTAGGTACACAAATAACACACATTAATGACATGCATATTTTGCTATTAATTTAAATATACCGCCCATATTTTCAGACTTCAGACATGTGCTATCTATTCATACAAAATATATAGAAAGACAACATTTATAATGTGTAGAAATGTATATTTCCATTCAAAACATTACTATTAAATATCTAAAGATATTTAGACAGTGATGTTTGTATACATCAGATCACAGTTTCCTTTGCATATCAATATACAAAATGTAGATTAGCAAATTGTAAATGAGTTTAAATCAGAGAACAAAAATGACAAAATGCTATAATGAGAAATGTCATTTGTTGAGTTGCAGATTTAATTTAAATTGCAATTAATTGCAGCCATAAAATAACTTCATGATTTCAAAGAGACAGAAATCGGATAACAGATTCCTGTAGGCAGCTTTGGCTCTTGGAATAACTAAAGCATTTGCACAGATAGGGAGGATATGGAGGGATAAGGGTGGGGTTACTGCAAAAATATTAATTTGTTTTGTTAGAAAAGAAATATGATGAATATATAATGTAATACTTGAGATGGATAGGTAAGAAACATACAAAGTAAATGGTACAAAGAGAAATTGGTTACATAATAGCAAAACCATCCAGTACAACCTTGGAGTTTCTTCTTCTAACTTGTATAATCTCTAAGCTGCAAACTGAGCCAGTATTTTGTTTTTTGTTATGTGGACCTGTTCAACACAACGCTCCTGCAACCAGTTTGCCAAGGGAAGCTAATTTCCCCAAACGGGTCTTAATCAGAAAAGGTTGTCAAAAGGGTGATTATAATGGAAATAAATCACAAGGCAACAGTTCCAAATGCACAAACCTAAAGGGTAATATACAGTGGGAGGAAAAGTATTTGATCCCCTTCTGATTTTGAAAGTTTGTCCATTGACAAAGAAATGATCAGTCTATAATTTTAATGGTAGGTGTATTTTAACAGTGAAAGACAGAACAACAACAACAACAACAACAACAAATGCTTTGGGGGTGTTTTTCTGCGAAGGGGACAGGACAACTGCACCATATCAAAGGGAAGATGGACGGGGCCGTGTACCGTCAAATCTTGGGTGAGAACCTCCTTCCCTCAGCCAAGGCATTGAAAATGGGTCGTGGATGGGTATTCCAGCATGACAATGACCCACAACACACAGTCAAGGCCACAAAGGAGTGGCTCGAGAAGAAGCACATTATGGTCCTGGAGTGGCCTGATCAGTCTCTAGACCTTAATCCCATAGAAAATCTGTGGAGGGAGCTGAAGGTTCAAGTTACCAAACATCAGCCTTAAAACCCTAATGGCTCGGAGAGGATCTACAAAGAGGAGTTGGACAAAATCCCTCCTAAGATATGTACAAAGCTGGTGGCCAACTACAAGAAACGTCTGACCTCTAATTGCCAACAAGGGTTTTGCCACCAAGTACTAAGACAAAGGGGTCAAATACTTATTTCCCTCATTGACTTGCAAATTAATTTATAACTTGTTTGACATGCGTTTTTCTTTTTTTTTTTTTTTTTTTTTTGTTATTCTGTCTCTCGCTGTTAAAATACACCTACCGTTAAAATTATAGACTGATCATTTCTTTGTCAGTGGACAAACGTTCAAAATCAACAGGGGATCAAATACTTTTTTTAACAGGACCCTAGATCATATACACACTTATGCAAAACTTTATATAATAGTGACCTTTTCTGAGCATCCATTCTTCCAAATGTGATATAGTTTCTTAGTATAATCAGCCTAATGAACACAACCTATATTGCTGGTTCGTATGTGTAGTACAATGACTACAACATGCAGCAATTTTTATTATTAGTTTAAACTCAAGTATTATGTCTACCAAATATGTTGCCTTGTATTATTTATATCTCTATTTGAAACAGAAACTTTTCTTCCAAAAAGGTATTTGTGTTTTTACATTTCTTGTTTGATTGTGATTTCATGTAATTGTATGAAACATATTTTAGATTCTTAAAACTATCTTTGCTTGGCATTTTAAAATACATTTTCCAGACTTACACTTGGAATGTCTAAAAAAAAAAAAAGCTCTTTCAAACCATGATTGAAAATGTGTGAGCTGATTGTACCTTTAAGGCTATTGTATTCACAGCACTAAAGTCCCTTACATCAGGGAAATTAATTTCCATTCCAACCACTGCTTATACACAGTTTTATTAGTTTCTCATGAAATGAGGGACTGTTAAATTCTGCCTTTCTGCACATCTCTAATTACAGAGCATGTTCAGGAGATAAAAAGCTTTGAGCAATTCTACATCTGTTTGGGGGAGTGTACAGATACAGCTTTTATATGTGCAGCTTTTAATTATTATAGTGAAAATTATAATAATACTGTATAAAACAGAACTTTAGAGACACATTGCATTTTACTCCCATAAGAACTTGCAATATAATCAGGACTACTGGCGGATTGGGAACAAAACAAACTACCTTGACATAAGAATGCTTTTAAATGGCAATGGGCCTAAAAGAAATTGTAATGAGACCAGCAGTGAAAGGCAAGTGCTCTATCTATCAATCTATCGTTAAAAAGTTAAGTTTGAATATATAATAAATCTAATTCCTGTGCTATTATATTTAGACTATTTAACTGCTTCTAGAGTTTTATAACTTTTTATAAAATAGACTTGATAAGTTAATATGGAATGGGTTATATGGATGGGTTTTTAGGGGAATTATTAACTCCATATGATCAATGTATCTGGAAGTGTCTTTAAACAAACAATTTAAAAATAAATAAACCTACCCAAACTTTGAACTATTATTTTATATATTATGGGCCTCATTCTATTAGCGGCCGCAGCCGTTGCGGGGCCGCAAGGACCGGCCGCAAGCTATTCGGCTATTCTATTCCCTTACGGCCGGGGGCTCCGGCAGGCTTGCGGCCGGTGCCTTGCTATCTCTTGCGGCCGCTCGCGCCAGAGGAAAACCTTTGATCTAAAACGGCCGCAAGAGTTTCGGCCGTAAGAAATTCCTATTTGCAATTCAATTGCTCCGGGAAACCTCTCTGCAAGGCTAAAAACTAACCGCAGCTTACTTGCAGGAAAGAGGTCCCGCTAGCACCAATTAAGCACATAAAATAGCTCAAATAAAGCCATCCTGCACTTTGAGAAGACTATAAAGGGATTTTAGGTGTTAGAAAAAATAGCACATAATTATCCTATACTCAAATCCGTAAAATATTTTATTTTTAATATCCGTAAAATATCCATGTAAAAAGTCCACTTCAGACCCGCCCACGCCGCAGCCGGAAAATAAACAGTTAATTTGAACTCGGGTTTGGGCTGATGTGCAAGCTTGAGAGTGGGTTTCTTTTAATCCTCATGTCCCCCAATATGATCCCTAGCATTTACAGAGCTGTACAGTGCAGGCTTGAATTTATTTTTGCGTTTTTAGATTTCTGAGCTTACGGCCGGTTCCAAGATATGCGGCCGGCCGTAAGAGGAGATCCTTGCGGGGCCGTATAATAGAATCGCGAGTTAACAGAACCCCTGCAAGGAATCGCAGCCTTACGGCCGATTTACGGCCGATAATAGAATGAGGCCCTATGTCTCTTACCACTGCATTTTATCTATTACCGATAAGTGTTTTCACTATCTGAGGGCGTGCAATCATAGGGTAAGTCCGCAATAAGCTATATGGGAGTGAACTTGAAGCCAACATCATCTATTAGCAGCCAGGAAATTTCACTCCTTAGAACAGCAAAGCTTAGGCTGTGTTTTTTAGGATGTTTTTTTTTACAAATGCCACAATCCTTTTCTCTTCTCTAACTTTACCAGTTTTGGGGGTTTTATATTTTCAAAATTAGGTGTTTAGAGGCATACATACATTTCCTGAGATGTGTACATATCCTGGTGGGGATTCACTAATGAGAGCTATTTTTAATTTTTCCTTTTTTCATTTCGGAACTTTGGTTCTTTTTGTCCACAGCATTAAATAAGATGAAATTAAACTTTACTGTTTTTATATAAATTCGCTATTGTGCAATGAGGTCAAATGTTCCCCCTCTTTTCTCCTTTTTTTGGAGTATGGGTGCAAAGATAGCACATGCTCATATTGATTCAGGCAGTTAGCTGTGACTGAGAATGTCTTGGTCTGAGAATAAATGGGAAGTTGGGCAATGTTATCACAGCCAACTGCCTAAGTTTATACAGTACGTGAATGGAAATGTTTTGACTTACTCCAATGCTGAGCCACTATTCTATGATGGATTAGTAAGTGCATTTTTTGAATTGCTATTTTACATCCTAAACACCAGCCATCGGTATCATATATTGCATATTCTAGTGGCGAAAGTATGTAATCACAAAACAGTGGTATCAGCAAAACAACATAACAGGCTCCAACGCATTTCCTCTAGACAGGTATTCTTTAGAGGATATTGCAGGTCATACAGGAAGATCATAACATACACATAGGAGCCTGTTATGTTGTTTTGCTGATACCACTATTTTACCACAGTTTAGTGAGTATATTTTTTGCAAGCACATAATAAATAGTGTTTTCATATTACACTAGTTAGTCTGTTTGCTCTAACCCCCCTCCCTTCTATATTTTACAGCTGTGTATGTCCATCTAGAGGATTGAAGCATTTGGATCCCACATCCATATCTGAGTATTACTTTGTCTTGGGACTGGTTTACTTGCATGTAGCCAGATAAGTGTCTTGCCAATGAGTAGAGTTTTACAACTTTCTGCTTGAATGTCTACTTTGAACTTGTTAAATAAAGTATTTAGTCAATAGTTTTATTTTTTGGAATTAGTGTCTGTGCAGGATCTTTTTTCTTTTTTGATGGGCTTTCCATTTTCATTCACTCATTTGTTATATGTGGTGTAATAGTACATTTCTATAACACCATATATTCTGAGAGGATTGGTATTACATAAAGAACATTACAAAGAACGGTGCTTGTCCACTTACATTATATTCAAGAAATTAAATGGATTGGTAATTGTGTGACTATCAAGCAACTGGCTATATTAAATAAAAGCTTGCTGTTCATTTGAAAAAAATAATCTTCAAGATCTCATTTTATTCTTTACTCTAAATTTCAAGAATAGCCAATAAGAGCATCTACCCAAAAACCATCACACGAGCCTAATGGATAGCAAGTAATAGGAATTAAGCTTATCTGCATCAAAGAAGACTGTGTTTGTGTGACCCTTGGGATAAGGCAAAAGGGTTGGCTATAAAAAGACCAACGTTTAAAATGCACATGAGGTTTGAGAACAGATTTCTGAGGAAAATTCACATTTGAAGTTGGTAAATCAAACACAATCTTCAATGGCCCTGATCATTTTCTGTTAAAACCCTTACAAAAGCCAAGTGAAATAAATCTGAACAGCATCACAATCATTTTGTGAGAGAGGAAAATTAATGGTTTCTGAATCATTAATTTAAGCTCAGTAGTCATAAGAAGAAATCTTCCAATGAATATTTACTCTGATTTACTCTGCATAATAAATTACTTGTGTTGTGAGGATAACTGGTATTGCACATATATATATATATATATATATATATATATATATATATATATTTACATTTATTGAAAATTAAAATAATATTAACAATTATATACCTCACTTATCTCTCACTGTTGACAATGCCATCATCCGTCCCACCTCCCAGGCCCACTGTCTTGGGGTCCTACTGGACCCTTCCCTCTCTTTCATTCCTCACATTCAATCACTCTCAAAATCTTGTCACTTTCACCTAAAAAACATATCCAAAAGATGCCACTACCTTACACAAGACACAACTAAAATTCCTATTCACTCTCTCATCATATCTTGCCTTGATTACTGCAACTCTTTCCTTGCTGGCCTTCCTATCACCGTCTGTCTCCACTCCAAACCATTTTGAATGCATCCGCCAGACTCATCTACCATACTAAACGGTCAGTGTCTGCAGCACCTCTCTGTCAGGCACTCCACTGGCTTCCCATAGCCTCTAGAATTAAATTCAATATCATGACCCTAACATATAAAGCCTTCCACAATAGTGCACCCTCCTACATCTCTGCTCTCATCCCAAAATACACTCCCACCCACCATCTTCTCTCCTCCTCTCTCATCACCTCCTCTCACTCCCGTCTTCAAGACTTTTCTCGTGCTGTCCTTTTTCTTTGGAAGTCCTTACCTCGGCTCCACCAGACTATCTTCCTGCCTCAAATCCTTCAAAATTCAAAACCATGTATTCAAAAAAGCCTATCATCTTTAGCCTCTTCATTCACTATGCATCTTTCACTCTCCTGTACCTCACCCACACCCTTTAGAATGTAAGTTTGCGAGTTTCCATCTTGTGAGGTGCTTTAGGGAAAGCACTGTGTATATCTTATTCAAAGCTCAATAACAGGGTGTTCCATTATTTTTCATTGTGGAGTTATTGTTTATACTTGTACCTAACCCCTGTATTGCGCTGCGGAATATGTTGGCGCATTATAAATATAGGATAATAATATTAATATAATTGGGGTATCTGAAGTAATACTCTAAAGTTTTTTGTACCCTCTGTCAATAAACCTATAATGGTATACTTAGCAAAGAGCCTGTGTGCACATAACAAGCCACGGAAAGTATACTGCTTTCAGATATTTTAGTTATCCATAGGAAGCTGATAAACATTATTCGGGCGATCCGGTAGCCAGTAAGCGAGGTCGCAAGTTAATTTGCTATTCAATTAGCGTCTTTTTGTGAGCTCCAAACGGCTTACGAGTAACGGCCTTGAAAACATTGCTATGGTTTAACCCGTTACTTACAGCCTCCTGAAGCCTTTGATCTTTCACTTTCGCAAGAGTTACGATGGCTAAAATTGTAAATCGCTATTCAATTGCTCAATTTCCCCACGCTCGCAAATGTTTTCCCATCCGAAAATGGCACAAGAAGGAGAAAATCCTACGAGTGCTTGATAGGACCTGCAAGGGGGTTAAACACCTATTTGTAGCACTGTAAATGCAAATAAAAAAAATCAATACTGCACTGTAAATCACGGGGAAAGCGAAAGACATTAGAATTAATTGCACAACAGTCTCAAGCTCGCAAATCGTCAGGAAATTACATTTATTTTTATGTTTCATTTAGGGGCTAAATCCACCTTGGGTATCAATGAGTTAATACATATCAGGCCACACATATGGGCTAGAACAGTATTGGCATTCATTTTCATAATTCATTATTTTGCGGGTTTGCTAGTCTGATCGCATATCGAACCCCAAAACCTAATTGATTAACATGTAACCTCCATGTTTTACTGCCATAATAATCATTTTCTATTGGCTGATTCGAATGGGAGGTTATGGGCTTGCTTAATTGATCATGTTCCCTCCCTGAACTGCTACGAACCAATGCATGGTTTACGGTTTAAGTTTTGGGACAGTAACTTGTGGGCTTTAGCAATTGAATAGCATCACATTCGGAGACGAACTTGCGGGCTTGCAATTTAATGCGGCTCTGTTTTTTTTTTTTTAAGTAAAACATACTTTTAAAATGTGCGGCTGGCAAGGTTGATCAACATCAATCAAAAAGGTGTGGCTAATGGCATGCCTATGCAAACAATTTGAATAATCCCAACAGTCAATCAATGATAAGTGATCATCCAGCCTGTACAATAACTCATGCATAAGCAGATCTCTCCCATTTAACTGGTGTGAAATAGCTCAGTAGGTTTAGTTAAACTGAGATTAAAACAATGAGGTGAGTCATTCTTCCTAACTTCTCTGATATACATTCTTAACATCTTAATAAATGTATACCTTCTGTTTGTAAGTGATCACTATTAAGTTGAAGAAGATTTCTGGAAATGTATTTGTCTCTATGTGACACATTAACCTGATATATGGCATTGTATTTAGAGTAAGGAAGAATCCCTAATTTTCTCTCCATTCTTATTCTGTTCCTTACCTCCTGTCTATTTTTCCTGCTGCTCTCCCTTTCTTTCTCCATCTAATGTTTACCTCCCTCTTGCCTTGCAGTCATCCTTTCCTCCCAATTTAGTTATTATATCTTTCTACTTTGATGCTCCACCTTGTCACCTCTCTCCACCTTGTCACCTGCACATCTCCATTAGCTTCTGTGTTACATTCCCAATCACTGCACCCTCTTCTCTCCTTCTTATCATTTCATCTAATGATTTTACTCTCTCCTTCATATGTTTTTTTTTATTTTCTCTATCCCCCTATCTGTTTTGCTTTTCAAAATCACGCTGTATTCTTACTACGTTCGTTATCCAAAGACGTCTTCTGACTACTTTCCTTTAGGCAGCCACAAAAGAGAAAGAAAACCCAATCCTGTTGACCAAAACTTGATTAGTTTAATTGCCACATTAACATGAAAAATAAAATGTACATCACAATAGAGTGCATTCTTACCCGAGACCCTGTCCATCCAAGGAGAGCGTAAGCGTATTGCTCATGTGGTGTCACAACAATGTCCAGTCGTACAGCCTTCCAGCTTCGTCTCTCATTTTTGATGTCATCATCACAGTTTCCAACTCTATTTTTCTGCAGTTTGAGAATTGTAAAGCATTTCTGGAAATGGTCAAGTGCATCCACTCTTTTACTAGGAAGTTTTGTTTCATCAAATGTTGATTCAATGAAGTCACAGTAGAGAAGTAGCCCCTATAATAACAATTATGTATGTATTATATACTAATTATTTCCCAAAATAATTAGTTACAATTATACACAACCAAATTCAATATCTCAGTTAATATTTAAAGAAAGATTTAAACACCCTGATACCCCTATCAAAATGCCTCTAACCATGTCAATTCAACAGGAGGTTTTTATACATGCTTTTCAATCTTTCCCTATGACATATGTCTGATAGTTCAGTGTACAACTAGTGAGTTAAGGTATTTTTTAGCCAAGACCCTCTAATTTCCTTCTAAGTTGCATTTTTCTCCTTTTATCATAATCCATAAGTAGTAAGCAATAGTAGGTTCATTTCATATTAGCTGCTCAGAATTAACTTGCTTGATTTTTATAGTTATGTAGCGCATCAAGTTTAATACGCAGTTAATTGTAACACTATTTTTGTTATAGAATATGATAAATCACTAAAGATGAACAATACATTTGTTTAATTATAAGCTCAAATAGCAATTTGGAGCAAGTTGCCAAGTTGCAGATTAATATGAATATTATATTCATAATTTGTAGAAATTGATACATAGTAACCCTTTCACCATTCTACTAACTGATCTGTAAATACATAATAATGTGTATAATTGGTTCATGGTCTTCAGATAGATCAGTCTAAGCAGTGGCAGAGCTATCGCTGGTGCAAACAATGCAATGCACTGGGGCTCTGGCTTGGGGGAGGGGGGAACGCCTTATTGCTTTCTTTTCTTTATTTATTATTATTGATTTTTCTTTTTAAGTGATTGACCCCCAAGCCCCTTACAACAAAATCTCTCTGCCCATGTCATCCCCCCACGCAGCAAAAGTGGTTTTGCCAACAAATGCAATAGGGATCCTTGGAGCCCACCCCTCCCTAGCACAGCTCTGCCATATAAATACACTTAAGGTGGAATATCCAAAGTGGCAGAGCCAAAGAAAACAAATACAATATATGTATGCAAGATGACAAGCTTTATGAACATGCATTCAATATGTATTTATTGGTATATGTATGTATGAAAATACACAACAGGCATATTAATGAACACATAGAAAAACAGCACCCTGTTATAGTAATCAAGGTATATAATTATATTGCACGAACTCTTGTATAGTAATATGTAGATTATTTGGGCCTCATTCTATTATCGGCCGTAAATCGGCCGTAAGGCTGCGATTCCTTGCGGGGGTTCAGTTAACTCGCGATTCTATTATACGGCCCCGCAAGGATCTCCTTTTACGGCCGGCCGCATATCTTGGAACCGGCCGTAATCTCAGAAATATAAAAACTCAAAAATAAATTCAAGCCTGCACTGTACAGCTCTGTAAATGCTAGGGATCATATTGGGGGACATGAGGATTAAAAGAAACCCACTCTCAAGCTTGCACATCTGCCCAAACCCGAGTTCAAATTAACTGTTTATTTTCCGGCTGCGGCGTGGGTGTGTCTGAGGTGCTCCAAGCACTCTGGACTTTTTACATGGATATTTTACGGATATTAAAAATAAAATATTTTACGGATTTGAGTACAGGATAATTATGTGCTATTTTTTCTAACACCTAAAATCCCTTTATAGTCTTCGCAAAGTGCAGGATGGCTTTATTTGAGCTATTTTATGTGCTTAATTGGTGCTAGCGAGACCTCTTTCCTGCAAGTAAGCTGCGGCTCGCTTTTAGCCTTGCAGAGAGGTTTCCCGGAGCAATTGAATTGCAAATCTCTTGCGGCCGTTTTAGATCAAAGGCTTTCCTCCGGCGCGAGCGGCCGCAAGAGATAGCAAGGCACCGGCCGCAAGCCTGCCGGAGCCTCCGGCCGTAAGGAAATGGAATAGCAGAATAGCTTGCGGCCGGTCCTTGCGGCCCCGCAACGGCTGCGGCCGCTAATAGAATGAGGCCCTTTGTATTTAAGCAGGAAGTTGGAGGCGGTTAGATTTATTTAATAGTTATCATTTACTTATTAAGCTCTTTTCCTTTTGTTTATTTGCTCCACATCAGTAACTGTGCTAATCCACCTTAAGTGACTAGAGCTCAGCTGTGTTGTGTGACGCAGGGGTGGGCCGTATGACGCAAGGGTGGGCCTTGTATCTGATGCTGGTGCACAAAGAGGAGACAGGAAGTGATCTGGAAGCTGCATTTACACCGTATCAATGTATATTTGTGCAAAGGAATGCAAGTTAAAAAATAACATAGTGCTCAGCATAGTATGGCAATGACCTGTTCTCATATTCCATTTTTTAGGAGTTGGAAGAGGGGTGGTAGTTAGTAGATTTAAGATAATAAATGCATAGATACTAGTGGCTTGAAGTTTACCTCAAACAAGACGGATATTTGAGTTTAACATTGTGTGATTGAGAATAATGACACACAATGAGTTAAAAATAATGTTACATTGTACCCTATAAGGAAATAACAGCGATGTAATTGTTATATTGATCGTTTCACAGCAAATGCTCATATTTAGTGTGCATGTTTAAATGAACAGGGAAGTGTTACTTTTACAGTAAGTTCATATAATTTGCAAAATAGTCTTACAAAGTGTAATGTAATTATATACAGTCTTTGCTTTTAAGTGTTTTTGCTCTAATGGCAGGAAACATTTTGGCTTTATCCCTACCCTGAAAATAATGGATTCAGATAAGATTTGATAGTAGAAGCCAAGTTGTTTAACCCTCCCCTCAGGCTGCAAACTAGCAATCCAGTGTGTAATCATCCATGACATAAGCATGGTCAGCTAAATAAAAGATTTTCTACAAAATGCTTTTAGGCTCCTGGTTTACATAGCTGCTAATTGTGTAAGGTTGTTAAATACATCACAAGCATGTGAAGATTTTTGGGCCACATGTACTGAGTGTTGGAGAACTTTTGTGGATAACAGATCTTTGTACATATACCCAGCTCTAGCTACATCACTGGACTTGCTTGCTATGTTAGGTAAGAATACAAATATATACAAAATAGGTGGCTCAGGTATGTTTGATATAGAACCAATGTATGTTTGAGGATGCTCCTAAGGATATAGAGTATATAACAGAGAAGCAAAGGTAGAAGAATATATCCTCTTGTAGGGCACACCTCACATCTTCAATCTCAAAAGAGAATAATCAGCTTTTTAAAAATTAACTTTTAATAATATATTAAAACTGTTAAAAATATGAACAGACGCAGGATTGCAGTGGATTAGGAATCCTCTATTGGTACAACATTTATATTGGGTCACTGCTAGAGGTAATTCATCATTGCACTACATTGTTGTAATACTTCTGATATATACATAAAAAGTGCCAAGTGCTGAATATAATTAATATCATTAGTGTTATCAGGATATATGAATAAAGTGCTCAGTGATACTAGCAGCCACATTAAATTAGAAGGTCGTAGCAGCAATGGGAGACCCGCAACGGCTGCAGGATTTAAATTTGGCAGAGTTATAGAGATATTAAATTAGACCATGGTGCGGGTCGGAGAACCAAGCCCGTAAATCATTCTTGTACCGGCGGATTTGCGGCCGTGAACATGATTAATTAGTCAAACCTATAGTTAAGGGTTTAGATGGAGCCAATGGTAAAAGTGACCGTCAGCATTACATCACTGAAAAATGGAGGTTAGATTTAAAAGTCTTACGGGTTTCAATAACAAGGTACGATCGGACCCCCATTTCAGAACTAATGCAATATTCATAAAGCCGTAAATATGATATTCAAGTCCATGCAAGTTTAATTATATGTATTAACACATTGACTGCCGGGATTGATATAACATGGAAATTAAACCAAAATAAGAGTATTTTATATTGAAGATCTGCAAGCCTGAAAATGTTGTGCTATTTATTATTAATACCTAACATCACTTTCCCTTTCACGATTTGTACAGTAGTATGTCTTTATTTGCATTTACAGTGCTACGGATTGGTCTTACGCGTCCTCTCTAGAACCCGATGGCTTCTTGGCTCCATTTGCGCGTTACAGGGTTGAACGCAGTGGGTTCGTTTCAATTGGAAATTGGAACGTAGTAGTTACAGGCTTGAGAGAACAAAGGATATGTGGGCACGCAGTTCAAATTTCCACATCCTGTAGGGTTTTTCGCACCTAACCCGCAAGTCGTTTTCAGGTAGCTTTAAGAGGCCAAATTAATATTCATAAGTCTTGCAGGCTACATTTGGGGCTACGGTTTTACACGTAGAGGGAATTTAATTTGGCTGATAAAGTGCCAAAAAACGAAAGTACCATCATCTCTCGAAGTATACAAATTTGTTGGGACAATCTATATACAGTAGATAGATTGATACTTCTGTATATAATAAGCTTAATACTCTATTTGTAGTGTTATGCATATATTGGGTAAATATTATATCCACATGGGAGATTGAAATATGTGAGCTAACCCATATGAGAGTTAACCTCTATTTGTTTAATATTACTCCCTTACGTTGTTGTAGTGCACTATTGAAATGAATTATAAAAAAAAAAACGCGTCAGTTAGTACTGCTGCTGTTTATACTATTTATTGCAATGATGCCGTTGCTGCAACTTATCTCAATAGAGATCCCAATCTCAGCTCCGTAATGATTTCAATTACACCTACAGTACCCTTCTATACTAATCCTTACTTTTTTGTACAGGTGTCTAGTATCAGATAGGGAATGGGACATTATCTAGGGGCCTATGGTGATACAGTAATTCCGGCTGCTACTACTGCTTGAACACGCCGCGACCGAGACGCCTCACTATGATGTCATCCAATCACAACGGCTTACCTGCGTCTGACCCGACGATGTTTCAATTATTTCCTCAGGGGTCAGCGTGAGTCTAATACTACCTTTTATATATAGCCTAACACTACCTTCTATTTATAAAAAACCTACAGCCCTATTAAATTTCCTCAATGTGTAAAACCGTAGACCGTAATGTAGCCCACAAGACTTACAGCTATTAAATTGGCCCCGTAAAGCAACCCGCTAAGGACTTGCGAGTTAAGTGCGAAAAAAACCTACAGGATGTCGAAATCTGAACACCGCTACCGCAAATCCTTTGATCTGTCAAGCCCGTAATTGTTATGTTGGAAAATCGGTATTAAATTGCTACAAATACACTTGCGTTCAACTTCGGAATCCGCAAATGGAGCAACGCCAACGGATACTAGAAAAAAACAATGGATACTTGTTGAGGTATAATAAAAATGTTAATCCCTATTAATATTTTATTTGGCCTCGTGATCCTACTAATATTAGATTTGACCTTTTGTACCTTCCACAATTCGGATTACAATGATGCCTAGAGCCATTCCCCTTGTTTTATCAACAAGACCCTTTGATACTCCATAAATAGTTTCTGGAGGACTTGTATTTCTAGTTATAACTAATGTAATCTAAAACAGGTATCTATGTACACATACCTAAACCTGTCATGACCTGTATTTCTTGAACCTGCATAAAGATGACTCAGCATTTACCTCTGTTAATGCAAAGAATGGGCATAGGTACCTTAATAAGCCACCCTGAATATTCAATAAATTGAGATCATTTGATAACAATCCCTTGTGTGTAGTGTATCATTTGTGTCTCCCAGATATCTGAGCCAAGAGGAGAGTGCATGAGGAAGGTGATAAAAGGTTTTACCCCGGGGTGCGCTTGTCCCAGCAATGAAAGTAATCTTGCTTTAACAGATGGGGGCTTTGTCCGGATGTCCCTCCAGAATTGGTGAGTAAAAAGAAAAATAAAACATTATTTTTTGTTTTGTTCTTTTATGCTCACCTTTTCTGCAGGGGTATCATAAATTGGGCCTTACTTTAAATTGGGACAGCGTTTTTTATTTTTTTTTCTGTGAAAGGTTAAAGTCCTTTCCTTTTTCTGTAAAAGGTTAAAGTCCTTACCTATTTTGCTGTGAAAGGTTAGAGTCCTTTCCTTTTTTTGCTGTGAAAGGTTCGAGTCCTTTCCTTTTTTTGCTGTGAAAGGTTAGAGTCCTTTCCTTTGGTGGTTTATCACCTTCCAAAATTCTCTGCTCTTGGTTAAAAACAAAATAAATAAAAATTGTAAATATTGTGTTATTGTTGTGGCAATTAGGCTGGGTTAGAATCAATATATAATATATGATTTTTTTATGTTTGTTTTATGTATTTAGTATTATGAAATCATGGGGAAAAAAAAAGATGTCTGATGATTTGAGAAACTAATTTTTTTTTTCTCCTTCAGTTCAATTATATTTTAAGGTTCAAAATACTAAATATGGTAGGCCTGTCTTTAATAAATAGTTTGTGAAGAACTATGCAAATACTGTATATATATATATATATATATATATTATTTTGGTGAGCTCACCATTTTCTGGTTATATGTTTTATGTTATGTGTTTTGTCACAATATGTCTTATGAGATCTTATGAGTATATTTTTATACTGATATAAAAATCCAATGAATAGGATATCCATTTTTGACTGACAGTTGATAAATTGTTTTATGTGTAATATTGCTCCAGAACCTGATCACCTCCGGATGAATATTATGTTCATATGCTGTTGGCCATTTTTGAATATTTTATCTAGATTTAATTCTTGTTTTGTCTTAAATATTATTGAGGTGTTGTATTAGCAGAAAAGAAGGAGGGTTTTTAAGCTAACCAAACTTTTTTAACCCAAACTGAAATAATTCATATATGACATCAAATTATTTAATTTCTTTTTTTTTATTATTTTTTTTCTCTTACTTTTCTGCACAATATAAATTGTCGTTAAATGTTTTATCTGTATTTATACTGCTTATTGTGTAAAATATAGGGAATTCTAAATCCAAAGGAGAGAGCCCAAAGGTATCCAAGGGGCATTTACTACCCTTTAAAACTAAGCTAAAGGTAAATGGGGCAAAAGGTGAAATATTAACTAAACTCCCAGGTCATAAACCGAGAGAAACTCCCAAATAATATGTTGCCAGAGTGGCCGGAGATTATTATTGTGACCCTTTTGTAGATAATGTGGCCGGCTGGACTGAAAGTTTAGGAAAACAGGCAGCCCCTTTTCCAAGGGAAGGGTCCTTTAGTTCATTTAGCATTTGGCTATTAAAGGGAATGCTGCTAGATGATCCAACATGGTTTTGGTGTGGTCATGATCCAAAGTGGGATTTTTCTTTCATGAAAGAATGTGCCAATGTTTGGATAAAGATTGCAGAGGAAACTCCTCCTAATCCTAATATGCCCACATTTAAGTATTCCCACTTATCTGCTCCTTTAATTGCATCCTCCCCACTTGAAAATACAAAAACTCCACATTTATACCCAAAATTGATAAAACCTAATCCATATAAAACTAATGCCTTGAATAGGATTAAAAGTGACACTGATGATGAATTGATACAGCTTGCCACCACTGTAAAACCATGGCCATATGCCAACACCCCTACACCTGAGTCTCAGGACTCATTATCTCATATGGTAACGGAGGACTTCCATTCTCCCGTTCAAACTAGAAACCAGAGGGCTGCAGCAGCCTCTATATCAGGTACAGCATCTAATGCATCATCTGAAAATGCAAATATACAGTCAGGTCCATAAATATTGGGACATCGACATAATTCTAATCTTTTTGGCTCTATACACCACCACAATGGATTTGAAATGAAACTAACAAGATGTGCTTTAACTGCAGACTTTCAGCTTTAATTTGAGTGTATTTACATCCAAATCAGGTGAACGGTGTAGGAATTACAACAGTTTGTATATGTGCCTCCCACTTTTTAAGGGACCAAAAGTAATGGGACAGAATAACAGTCATAAAACAAACTTTCACTTTTTAATACTTGGTTGCAAATCCTTTGCAGTCAATTACAGCCTGAAGTCTGGAACGCATAGACATCACAAGACGCTGGGTTTCATCCCTGGTGATGCTCTGCCAGACCTCTATTGCAACTGTCTTCAGTTCCTGCTTGTTCATGGGGCATTTTCACTTCAGTTTTGTCTTCAGCAAGTGAAATGCATGCTCAATCTGATTCAAATCAGGTGATTAACTTTGCCATTGCATAACATTCCACTTCTTTCCCTTAAAAAACTCTTTGGTTGCTTTTGCAGTATGCTTCGGGTCATTGTCCATCTGCACTGTGAAGCGCCGTCCAATGAGTTCTGAAGCATTTGGCTGAATATGAGCAGATAATATTGCCCGAAACACTTCAGAATTCATCCTGCTGCTTTTGTCAGCAGTCACATCATCAATAAATACAAGAGAACCAGTTCCATTGGCAGCCATACATGCCCACGCCATGACACTACCACCACCATGCTTCACTGATGAGGTGGTATGCTTTGGATCATGAGCAGTTCCTTTCCGTATCCATACTCTTCTCTTCCCATCACTCTGGTACAAGTTGATCTTAGTCTCATCTGTCCATAGGATGTTGTTCCAGAACTGTGAAGGCTTTTTTAGGTGTTTGGAAAACTCTAATCTGGCCTTCCTGTTTTTGAGGCTCACCAATGGTTTACATCTTGTGGTGAACCCTCTGTATTTACTCTGGTGAAGTCTTCTCTTGATTGTTGACTTTGACACACATACACCTACCTCCTGGAGAGTGTTCTTGATCTGGCCAACTGTTGTGAAGGGTGTTTTCTTCAACAGGGAAAAAATTCTTAGGTCATCCACCACAGTTGTTTTCCGTGGTCTTCCGGGTCTTTTGGTGTTGCTGAGCTCACCGGTGTGTTCTTTCTTTTTAAGTATGTTCCAAACAGTTGATTTGGCCACACCTAATGTTTTTGCTATCTCTCTGATGGGTTTGTTTGTTTTTTTCAGCCTAATGATGGCTTGCTTCACTGATAGTGACAGCTCTTTGGATCTCATATTGAGAGTTAACAGCAACAAATGCAAATAGCACACTTGAAATGAACACTGGAGCTTGTATCTGCTCTTTGTAAATGGGATAATGAGGGAATAACACACACCTGGCCATGGAACAGCTGAGCAGCCAATTGTCCCATTACTTTTGGTCCCTTAAAAAGTGGGAGGTACATATACAAACTGTTGTAATTCCTACACCGTTCACCTGATTTGGATGTAAATACCCTCAAATTAAAGCTGAAAGTCTGCAGTTAAAGCACATCTTGTTCGTTTGATTTAAAATCCATTGCAGTGGTGTATAGAGCCAAAAAGATTAGAATTATGTCGATGTCCCAATATTTATGGACCTGACTGTATGTACAACAGCAAGCCTTGCAATGCCCTTTATGACCGTAGGCACCCAGGTAATTCATAAACCTCCTGATGTACTGTTGTATAATGCCTTGGCTGAAGGATGCCCAAATCTTATAAAAAATCCTGCAGCTGCTGTAGCTTATCTGAAACAATGTACTAAAGGGCTTTGTCTGAATGGAACAGACTATACATTTTTATTGGATAGATGTGCTAAAGACTTTGAAATAAATTGGAAGAATATTAAGTAATAACGTGGAAATTATGATACTCCCCCTGAGACTAATGATAACCCATGGAATGATCATACAAAGGTTGATGAAATGTGGAAAGAAATACAGAATATGTTGAATGCTATGCATGGACAAATGCAAGATGTGTCTCCTGCACTGGTGTGTAAGCATAATGAGGGAGAAGAAGTGTCAGATTTTTTTGTCAGGTTTAACAGATGTTGGTTGGAGGAATGTGGACGGACCATGGACATGGGAGCACTTTTTGTGCAACATGCCATGGCCAATCTAAGACTGGATGTGTCACAGACTGTAAGGCAATGTATTGATGATTTATCATTAAAAAAATGCACAAGAATGGATAGAGGCAGTCAGAGTTAAAGATGCTGGTGGAGTCTTTTTAGCACCTCAGAAAATTAGGACCCCCTCTACTGTTATGTACTCTAATATTAGGGGCCGGCAGAGGGATCCTTTTAATAAAAACAGAAAACACTATAATAATTCACAAAAAGGTCAGCGCAGGGAGCACAGACACCCCCAGGGCAATAGACATAGTTCAGGAGGTAGAGCTAATCAGCAGAGTACATGTTTTAATTGTGGTAACACAGGACATTGGCATAGGGAATGCAGGTCTCCACGGCGTGTCCAAGGGGCACAGAATAGCCAAAATCAGTCAATTCAGTTCCCAATTGCATGGGGTGGAGACCGCCCTAACAATCGATCTTCCTCGGGTTTCCAGCGCCCATAGGGATGCCAGAGGATAGACCCTATTGCTTGTTATCTTTCCCAGTTTTCTAGGCGATGGGATGAGTTGCCACTATTATCACTTTCAATTAATGGGCAGTTATACGCTTTTCTTGTCGACATTAGAGCAGCTCGCTCATCCATGTCTGCTAACTTTTATAAAGGGGAAACTTTTGACGCAGGCAAATCCTCAATTGGTGTTGGAGGGGTCTCCATTCCATGTCTCATTACACCTCCCTTACCTATCAAGATACTACCTAAAGAGGATAACTGCATGGAATGTTTCATTCATAAATTTTTGATTCTCCCTAAGTGTCCCGTAAATCTCTTGGGTAGGGACTTAATTTCTAAATTACAGATTAACCTCTTAGTGGACAATAAAGGAGGTATCCTAGGTGACTCACCTTACCACTTACGGCCTCCTAACGAACCTCGCTTCAATTTTTTGTCAGCCTATGAGATAGCACCTACCTCACCTTCTACAGTATTTACCTCAATGCTTCCTCTACTGACACCTTATGCAGGGCTATTTCTCCCTCTCTCACTGGAACTGTCTCTGTCACTTCTCTGCGTAACCCTTTACCATGCTTTCCGCTAGATTTTGAACAACTATCAGATGGTACCCCTGACATCATACAAGGTGTGTGGCTTACTCCTACTGCTGCTTATTTACTTAATCACAGACAAAATATGTTTACTTGGCTGGTAGGTAATGTACTGTGTACACAGACTAAATACATTCCCCTGGACAATCTTTCTTGTTTTATTGCCCAATCTACTCTTTTTGCCACCCTCTTTGCATCATTTACCCTCCACTCTGTGGTCTACTTCTCCAACTGACCCAGGATTTGTTTCCTGTACACCTTACATAGCCAAACTCCGCCCAGGTGTTTATCCAGTCTATATTAAACAGTACCCATTATCTAGGGACAAGGAGGAAGGTATTTTGCCCATTATTCAGGAGTTATTGGAAAAGGGAGTCATTGTTCCTACAACCTCCCCTTACAATACTCCCATCAATCCTGTCCCCAAACCAGGTCGGCAGACCTGGCGCCTCACACAGGACCTTAGGGCCATTAATATTTTGTTTGTGCCTTTGGCTCTAATTGTTCCAGATGTTAACTCTATTATCACTGCCATACCAGCAAATGCCACGTATTTTACTTGTTTAGACCTAAATTCCGCATTTTTTAGTATTCCAGTTGACCCTATTACTCAACCTTTGTTTGCCTTCAATTTCCGGGGCCATCAGTTTATGTGGACACGCCTCCCACAAGACTTTTGTGATTCCCCACAGCCTATTCTGCTACAGTCCGTGCCACCTTGCAGTCTTGGCCCCCCCATCGGGCTCTGTCCTCCTCCAGTATGTAGATGACCTGCTTCTGTGCAGTACAAATCTAGAAGCCTGCCAAGAAGATACGCTCTCTCTTCTCTCACAGCTTGCTCTTACTGGACATAAGGTCTCCCCTGGCAAGATGCAGTACTGTCAGCAAACTGTCCACTATTTGGGATTCCTCCTCTCCCATGCACAAAGACTATTGTCCCCAGAACGTGTTTCTGCCCTTACACGTCTGCCAAAACCCAAAAGTAAGAATGCTCTGCTCTCCTTCCTGGGTGTTGTTGCATATTGCCGCCAGTGGATTCCAGACTGTTCCTATTATGATCACATCCTGCGTACAGCAACTTTGCAACAAGCTCCTAATTTACTGTCATGGACTGCTCAAATGGACAAAGCATACAAGTACCTCGAGTCATCTCTTTGTCAAGTACCTGCATTAGGTCTTCCAAACTATCAGTTACCATTTCATATTTATGTTAAGGAGGATGGGGACACGGTGGCGGGAGTCTTAGCGCAGGAACATGGCTCTGGCTATAGGCCTGTGGCCTTTTTATCTAAAGTTTTGCCCCTTGTGGTTCGAGGCATGCCTGCTTGCTTGCAAGCCGTTGCTGCTGCGGCAATGATGGTAGAATCATCCCAACCTCTAGTACTCTCACACGCACTCATTCTTCACACCGCTCACCAGGTACTCACTCTCCTACAAAATTCCACCACACAGCACATGACTGCTCAGCGGAGATCTGGATATGAAGCTATGCTCACTGCAACTTCCAACCTTGTTTTCAAATATGCCCCAGACCACCATGGCCCAGCCTACCTTCTATGGAAACTACTAGCTACAGGATCAGATCCTGTACTCCCACCTGAAGCACATGATTGTATAGACAACATACATACTGAGACATCTCCCTGACCTGATCTTCAGCCTACCCCACTACCTGACGATGACATTGTTTTTGTTGATGGTGTGACGAGATCAGTCTCGTCACTGCGAATTGGAGAAGCTTGGAGGCACACATTCTGCCTTTTGACTACGGCCCATGTTGACTTTCCACCTACAAAGACATAGAAGCCATACTCCATTTTGTCAGAAAGGACTGTGATCTAACTTTTGAACCACTGGACCAATTTGTATCATTTTGACACATGTTTGTATTTGGAGTATGCTGATTCTGAAAATGTATGTTTTATGTGAATGTGATGCATACTTTTAAAGTTATGAAAAATGTGTAGATATGTGTTACAGATTCTGACCATCCCCCATTAGGTAAACACAGGGTGTCGCCAGGACTTGAACAAAGGGCCAGTGTATGGGGTTTCCCAGGGGCATAGACAAGGAGCAAACAGGAAGTTTCCATGAGGACAGTCTGGGTGAGAATGAGCATGGTAGCCATGCCTGGGGGGTGGCCCATGGGAGGAGTCTCATGGTTCCTACCCTGTCTGATTGGCCATAGGTAATTAGGGGCCGACCTAAGGTAGTGACTGCCCCTACGGTGTATGTGGAAATGGTTTGTTTTATATATGTCTTGGTTTTTAATAAAGAAGTGAGTTCTCTGCTTGACCCTCAAACACTGAGCGTGTGTCTCGTGCTTGGGGGAATGGGTGTCCTGCAGTAGCTGTCCCTATAGCACTGGACGGGCGGATCGGCTAAAAAGGCCTGGGCGCCCCCTTCTATGTTTGGGGCGTACCGTTACAGATGGTTCTTGCTCCCGCCCCTCAGATGCCCAATTTCACACAGGTTTTGCAGTTGTACAACTTCCTGATACAGTACTTGCAGCTCATTCTTTGCCTTTTGTTTCGGCCCAAGCTGCAGAACTCATTGCTCTCATTGAAGCTTGTTGCATTTTTAAGGAACGTCCTGTTACTATTTACACAGAGTCTAGATATGCTTTTGGTGTTGTCCATGATTTTGGCCGCATTTGGCAATTACGAGGTTTTGTTTCTGCTGATGGTAAAGGGATTTCTCACTCTGACCTTGTTTCCCAGCTGCTAGACGCTATTCAGCTACCATCCACTATTGCTGTGCTTAAATGTAAAGGACATTCTTCTAAATCTTCCTTAGTATCTCAGGGAAATTCTCTTGTTGACTCAGCTGCTAAGAATGCTGCTTTAAATGCTCCTCTTCATCCTCTTTACCTATCCACTTTTTACTCTCAACTTGCTCTTCTCCATCTTCCTTCCATCCCTGATTTTCCACTCAATGTCCCTCCAACGGTACGCAACAGAGGCCGATCTCTCCTTTTGGAAGCAGCAACATCTGACCCTCGATCCTAATGGTCTCTGATCAGATAAGGAGGGACGAGTTGGTATTCCACAATCCAGTGCCCCTATTTTTATTGTCCATTTTCATGGTATTGGCCACTTGAGTAAAAGAAACACACTCAATAACATGAGCAAGAGATTTGTGATAAAAGATGCTTCTACATTAGTACAAAAGCAATTATCATGTTGCTTAGTATGTGCTCAAAACAATCCAAATACAGGGTTACAAGTTCAGCATGAGCACCTACCATCCCCTGAAGGTCCTATGCAACAGCTACAAATTGATTTTTACTCATATGCCAATTTGTGGCCCTTTTAGGTATCTCCTTGTAATCTGTGATCAATTTTCTAAATGGGTAGAAGCTTTTCCAACAGCAAAATGCAAAGGTTGTTGCAAAGATCCTATGTACAGAGATTATACCACGATTTGGTTGTCTACTACAAATTAATAGTGATAACGGAACACCTTTTACCTCCAAAGTAACTCAGGAAATTGCCAGATTACTATGTGTTGACTGGAAATTCCATATTTCCTACCATCCTCAGTCCTCTAGACAGGTAGAAAGGACAAATAGAACCATTAAGGATAAGCTAAGGAAGGGAACTAATGGCACTTTAAAAAATTGGCCACGATATTTACCAGCAATTTTAGCAGAAATTCGTATGACCCCCAATGCTACTACTGGTCTCTCTCCCTTTGAGGTTTTAATGGGAAGACCTTTCCCTGTACCCAGCTTTGGTGGTAAGTCCAGCCCCCAGGGGAAGGTCTCAATAGATATAATTCAGAAAGAATATCTACAGCAATTGATCAATAAATTGAATAACATCTACGGTAATTTAGCTCTCTCTCTTACACTTCCATCAGGTGAACCAAAGGATCATACAGAACAAACCACTGGATACACCTTACGGACCTCCAACAACTGTCATCGATGTGACCAGAACCGCTGTCCTCACTGAAGAGATCCCCACCTGGATCCACGCCAGTCGTCTGAAATGGGCCCCTACACCAGAGACTCCACCCTAACAGCTCTCCTATATTTTAATGTTTTTACCATTTGTTATTCAGAACTTTTGCATGCTCCACCTTATGACAACTCATTCCTCAGCCTGCAACCAAACTTATCAATTAACACAACTGATCAATTCATCCAATCAGAATTGTTGGATATGTGCAAACACACCTCATAGCGTGAATGCAGGGTTCGCTATGACACCAGTCCCCTTTAACTTGTCTGGTACTGCTAAACACCATTTTTTGTATTGTTGTTCTTTCAGAACAAAAGAAGGGATTGTTGAGGTATAATAAAAATGTTAATCCCTATTAATATTTTATTTGGCTTCGGGATCCTACTAATATTTGATTTGACCTTTTGTACCTTCTACAATTCTGATTACAATGATGCCTAGAGCCATTCCCCTTGTTTTATCAACAAGACCCTTTGATACTCCATAAATAGTTTCTGGAGGACTTGTATTTCTAGTTATAACTAATGTAATCTAAAACAGGTATCTATGTACACATACCTAAACCTGATAAAAGGTTTTACCCCGGGGTGCGCTTGTCCCAGCAATGAAAGTAATCTTGCTCTAACAATACTAAAGACGACCTCCAACGGGGTTAAAGTCCTATCTGTAGCACTGTAAATAAAAATATAAACACACTACTGTACTTATAATTAAAGGGAAAGTGATGTTAGGTATTAAAATTAATAGCACAACATTCTCAAACTCGCAAATCTGCAATATATACTTTTATTTCTGTTTAATTTCCATGTTAAATTGATTCCAGCAATCAGTGTGTTAATACATATAATGGAACTTGCATGGACTTGAATGTCATATTTACTAGTTTATTAATATTGCATTATTTCTGGAATGCAGGTCCGATGAAAACTCGTAATTGAAACCCGTAAGTCTTTGAAATCTAACCTCCATTTTTCAGTGACATAATGATGACGATCTCATTTGCTGTTGGCTCCGTCTAAACCTGTAAGTACAGGTTTGACTAATTGATCATGGTCATGGGCGCACATAAAACCGGCGCAAGAATGGTTTACGTGCTTGCGTCTACGGCCCGTAACTCGCGGCATGGTTCAATTTATTAGCTCTGAGATGCAGCCGAATTTCAAGCCCGCAGCGGGTGAGCCAATGTCGCTACAGGCTCCAAATTTAATAGGGCTGCTAGAGGCCTAAATGAAAGCTTTACTTTCTCTCCTTTTATTTGGGTCTCTGAATCTCTTATATATACACATTAGTTTAATAAGTTACCCTGTAATAATAATACTTATTAAAGTCAATATGATATATCCACTATGTTATGTGTATGTATATATCTGCAAGCTTTTTATAGAGGATGTATAGTAATTCCCTATGTCTGGATATATGACATCCATAATTAATATGATGGTGTATACATCTGAATGTATACACATTCAATAATATTAGATGATATACTAAATAATTAAGGAATTTGATTCTGAATATTATTGGAAAGAGAGATCAGTGGGACATATACAAGATTATATCCCATATAAACAATGGTAGATATAAGAAAGTTGATAAAATGTTAAATATGATTGTCTATGAAATATTTAAGTTTTCCTTAAGAAAAAGGTGACCAATAATATTCTGCTAGAGGATTTTATATTAGCAGTGGGAAGATGTTTATACATTTCCCTTAAGAATTATATCTGAAGTTTGAACAATAATGTAGACGTAATACCCTTATTATATATAATAAATTGAATTATATCAGCAATAAGAAGATATTCACAAATGTCCCTTAAGAATTATATTAGAAGTTTGAACATTAGCGTCCACTGAGTACTCATATTATATACAATCAATTGAATGTATCTATTATTTATTGTCTTCTATATACCGTATATACTCGAATATAAGCCGAGTTTTTCAGCCCTTTTTTTAAGGCAAAAAAGGGCCCCCTCGGCTTATACTCGAGTCACTCTTCCCCCGTATCTCTCGAACCCCCCCCCGTGTCTCTCTAACCCCCCGTGTCTCTCTAACCCCCCGTGTGTCTCTAACCCCCCGTGTGTCTCTAACCCCCCGTGTGTCTCTAACCCCCCGTGTGTCTCTAACCCCCCATGTCTCTTTCCCTCCCCCCTCCTCAACCTAAACCCCCCTCCTCCACCTAAACCCCCCCTAAATACCTCCCTCCTCTCCCCTCACTTACCTGCTTGTGCTCTGGCCTCCGATCCTTGACCCGGCGCCCATGTGACGTCACATGCGCGCAGCGTCATTAGCATATACCTCACACAGAACCACAGTGAGAGGAGGTGGGGAGGCAAATTTGCGGAGAAGATGCCCTGGAGGTTGTTGCCGCACATAGCGAGGCTCCAGCGAGCACGACGCGCAATGGAGGTGGGCTTATCGGAGAATCTTGCATAATGCAAGGACAGAGTGAACACCCTGAAAGAAGGACCGCTTGCGGTGGGCACAGCGGACGGCGGATCCACCGAAAAGGCAGATACAGCCCCAAGTACCCCTGCCTGTGACCATAACTGTCAGAGCAGGAGGTGCCTTTGGAGGCAAGGAGGGGCCGTGGAGAACAGGGAGACGTGGCTCACATTATGGGGTCGCTAATCAAAAGAGACATCTACTCCATATGAGCTGCTGGAGTCCTTGAAGGCAGAGAAAGTGGGAGAGTTCTGGATGAAGCTCCAGTAGACCTCTTAAGAATGTGAGTCTCCTGGAAAGATAAGGTAATACAGATCCTTTCTATAAGACTCCTAGTAATTCTCCCCAAATCCTCCGGTAAGGCAATAAGAATCTCAGTGAGTCCTCTTAAAGCCTCCAGTAAAGTGATAAGGTAACACAAAACCTTTTCTATAAGACTCTCAGTAAGTCCTCTAAAACGCTATGGGTTTGTGGAGGAACCCCAGTGATTAGGGGTGTACTCCAATATTGATTTGGGGAGAGTGAGAGAAACCCTATTAAAAATATTATTTGACACAACGTTGTTTGTTTGGAAACAAACAAGGGACTACTCTGGAGGTCTGGGCTATATACTGGCTAAAATATTCAAGTAGCCCTATGGAAAAGAGAAAGGGGAAGAGAAGAGGAAGGAAGGAAGGAAGGAAGGGGGGAAATGAGCTGGATAAGTAAATATGTTTCATGTGGACTGAGTTATATTCGAAAATGGAGACCTCCTTAAATAGAGCATATAATATTGCATTAACAAAGGAGAGAACACTAATAATAAAGAAGAAGATGGGAGAGTGAGAGACCCAATTATAGAGACTGTACACTAATATCTTGAAAACCGGGAAAATATATAAGGGGGAAAAAGAAAATAAATATTCACGGACAGAACGGAGGAAAATCCTTAATTAAACAGCATAAAGAGTGGATTTTTTCAATCCTAGAGATTGACTTAACAAAGGAGCCTCAGGGGTCAAAAGTGACTATAAGTAAGAACTTCAACAGAGATTGAGATATTGAGGTTGGGATTTTTTTTTTCCTGTTGAAAAAGTGCACATTTCTTCGTAACGTCTTTTTCTTTATAATTGGTCTAATAGACATAAGGAGGAGGGGGAAACTAGAAAAGGAGAGTGAATCACTAAAAGGGAAAGAAAGTAATAGGAAAAAGATTAAAAATGAATCTACTAAATCAAGATCTAAAGATAAGAAACGGTCATACCTTAAATCTCCATCTACCTTTTTTTTCGCTAAACATAAAGATAGTCAAGAACAAAATACTCAAATAGTGTATGAATGCATTCAACCATACAAAATCCAGAGGAGTGGCAATTATTTTTAATAAGAATTTGGTAATCACGGAGGAATATAAAATATTAGATGAAGAAGGTAGATTTATTATATGGCTGGGGATAATTAATAATAAACTATATACAATAGCAACTCTATACATACCCAGCCAGAACCAAATGTTTTTTTTTTAAAGAAAATACTTAAACAAATTAACAAACTTAAGAAGGGATATCTAATAATTTGCAAAGACTTCAACATGATTCCAGATTATGTGATGGATAGGATTTCAGATTCCACTTTAGGCTCTAATGAAGCATCAAGGAGACTACCAAATCAATTTTCAAGGGAGATCTTTAAGAATGGATATTTATGGCTAGAAATGCTGTGGAGAAAATATCAAGTAGGTAAACCTTTGAGAGCAATGTATTTGGAATTAAACAAGCATCAAAATAGTAATACATTTTCACCACATAGGAAATTGGGCAGTCAAATAAATGAATTAAATAGACAAATCAAAAAAATATTACAAATCCAGATAGACAATTTAATTCTAAAATTTCAACAAGCTCAGTATTCACTGGGAAATGAAGCTAATAAATTCCTGATAAATAAGATTAAGAAACAAAGAGTATCCTAAAGAAAATTACGTTTACGAGATAAAAATAACAAGAAAGTATCCCACCCCGAAGAAATTGGAAAAGTTTTTGAAGCATACTATAAATTTACTAAACCATCTAAAATAGATATCGATTATTTGTGTGCCAAAAAATTTACCTTCTGAAGTTAAATCAGGAGGAATGAATTAAATCAGAATATAACAAACAAAGAAATTTGAGGATGTCATCTCAAATATGAAATTAAATAAATCCCCTGTGATAGATGGATATATAAATTTATACTATAAGATATTTAGCGTTTAATTAATTCCTCAATTAGGTAATATGTTCAATGAATTTAAGAACTCAGGAATAATACCAATAGAAATGCTGGATAAAAATCCCGAACAACATACAAATTATAGACCTATTTTATTATTAAACAGGGCCAAAAAATTTGTGCAAAAATTATTGTGACTAGATTGAATAGATTCATTCCTAAATAAATTAATTCAGATCAGGTGGGATTTGTTAACAATCGACAAGGATCAGACAATACGAGGAGACTCCTAGACTTGATTGATTACTCTGTCAAAAAAGATATCCCGTTCTTGGCAGTATCATTGGATGCCGAGAAGGCATTTGACAGAGTTAATTGGACCTTCATTGAAGCTGTCTCAGGTAGATTTGGATTTGAGGAATTCGGAGCAAAAGCCATTATATCCTTATATAAAAACTCCAGAGCTATGGTATCAGGATATGGCTTTGAGATGTAAAAGTAATTGTGATTACTAACGGAATGAGACCGGGTTGCCCACTGTCCCCTTTGATATTCATCTTGACTATGGAACCCCTAGCCAAGTTAATAAGAGCTAAAGATGGTATTAGGGGAGTCAATGTGGGCAACTCTTATCATAAAATAATGTTTGTGGATGACTTGGTCCTTAAGCTAACTGGTCTGGAAGAATATTGGAAGTATTTCTTTTAACAAATTAACATATATACTAAATTTACATATTTAAAGATTAATAACTTCAAATCTGAAATACTCTCTTGTGGAATACAATTATCACAAATAGAGAAAATAAAAATCTCTCTATAAATTTAATTGGAATAATAACCAAATACAGCATTTGGGAATACAATTCACATATAGAGTTGAAAACATACTAACATATAATCTTGAATTATTATATGAACATATTAAAAGATTGCTCTTGGATGGAAATCAATCCCCATATCTTGGTCTGGTAGAATTGCTTTAGTGAAAATGATGATTGTGCCCAAAATAACTTACGTCTTGAGATGTATCCCTCGAAGTGTTCCTAGATTTACGCTAAATAAATTTAATAGTTTATTGAATATTTTTCCTAATACGGATATAAAAATCAACAATTAGCCTGAATAAATTGAAAACGAAATTGGAAAAAGGGGGAAAAGCTTCCCTATCAATATTAAAAATGTATGATTCTATAATGCTCAACCATATACTTAGTTGGACTTTAAGTTCAAATCAAACTAAATGGTTGATCTTCGAGAAAGAGATATGTAGAAATATCCCTTTAAACCTCCTTTTGTGGCTAACCAAATTCATATAATACCCAACTTACAAATATAACACATGGGTTGCAATCCTTTTTGAAATATTGGTATAAAATAAGAGAAATTAGATTGGAATAAATACCCGTCCCTTTTGACTCCTATTAATTTCATCCAATTATATAATTCAGATTGTGCTATAATAAATTGGAAATTATGTGGTTATGAAACAATAGGAGATCATTATTCTGAAAATACATTTGTCTCATTTCAATCTATATCGACTAATTTACAAGAATTTGGGATTACATTGCTAGACTATTATTCTGTCAAAACCAATTTGGAAAAGTTGGGATTTAATTTAGAGAATTTTAGGGAATATTCTCCATTAGAACAACTTATATTGGAAAAAAAGAATAAACATAGTATATCGAAATGTACCAATTTTTTGAAAAGGATTGATGAAGATGGGATTTTTTTTTGTTGAGAAATATGGCTAGTTGGAACATGGTTTAATGCATTCCGTTTAATAACAAAAAAAATCCCAATGTTCCTAATTTAGAGAGCTATACTTTAACATAATTCAGCGTTGGCCTTTAGTTCCAGTTACATTAAATAAATTTGATCCATCGAATTCTGAGGAATGTTGGAGAGGGTGTAAGGGTCACACTTCCATGCTTGGTGACAGTGTCCCATTATTCAGGAATTCTGGTGTCAATGTATCTTCCAGATTTTGGCTAGAACAAAAATAAAACTTCAGTGTCAACCAGAGGTTATATTATTCCATATTACTATGGATTAGATACCATGAGAATGCAGGCTTCTGTTTTCCCATACTTTGCTATCGGCTAAATGGCTTGTGGCAAAGTTATGGAAATCTAGCTGCAAACCAACTTGACATGAAGTAGAGAGAATAATTCATAGAGATCGAACTCTTGAAAAAGATATAAAAAATTTAATGAATAGAGAGATAAATACTGATACCAAGTAGAAAATGTGGGATAACTATTTCTCTCACTCTAAAACCTCTTAAAAGATGAGATGTATCACTTTGTATGTACTTGTACTACCCTTTAATCAGCTCTTAATCTTTTGTAAGACTTGACGTGGAATGTTAATTTCAAACTACCATACATCTGTTAGTTCAATAGAATTGGTACTGTTTTAATGTTTTATTTATGTATGTATGTAATTTTATAAATTTGTAATAGAAAAAAAAATGGTTTATAATATTTGTATATATTGTAAATATAGAGGATAAAGAATAATGCACACAAGTTTTATCCGTTTTGTTTTTAATAAACCCATGCAACTGATTACTATGGCAAAGTCAGTCTATAAAAAGAAGGTATTATTAGACTCACGCATTAGTCCCATTCCTTATTTGATACTAGACAGCTATACAAAGAAGTAAGGATTAGCATAGAAGGGTACTGTAGGTGTAACTGAAAGCATTACGGAACTGAGATTGGGATCTCTATTGAGATAAGTTGCAGCAACGGCATCATTGCAATAAATAGTATAACTGAAGCGTTTTTTTTTCTATAATTCATTTTAATAGTGCACTACAACAACATATTCTTTGGCACTGCAAGAAGGGAGTAATATTAAACAAATAGAGGTTAACTCTCATATGGGTTAGCTTGCATATTTCAATCTTCCATGTGGATATAACATTTACCCAATATATGTATAACACTACATATAGAGTATTAAGCTTATTATACGCAGTGTTGGAGAAATAATACAAATACTCTTACATTTTTAGCGTGTATATATACAATTAGCACACTTTCCAGTTAGTGTGATATTTGCCTGGGATATAAGCATTTAACCAGTATTTTCCATTTTAATAAAATATTAGGTATGAAATAGTTAACTACATCTGACCCATGACTTAGCGATTTCATTTACAGACTAGTACACAGGTTTTAGTCATAACATAATATGCTTTCTCTCTCATATCCAAGGTAATATTTTGCACTTTGCGCAGAACATTAGAAATGAAGTATTTCTGCAAACTTAGAGTGACATACCATAACATGTTTGATAAGTCTTGATCACGTGTGTTATTGGATATAATATATAAATAAAATGGCTGTTAAGATTGATTTTTTCCATTTGTTATATAAACAATATAAAAGGCTATGAGCCTCATTCAATTGCGAGTTGGTCAATTGAATAGGGTTCTATATAAGCACATAGCATATTTTTTACAGAACTTTTTAGTTACTGAAGTTCTATCCAAAAGCAAGGTTTTCACTAACTAAAAACTTCTGTCAAAAAAATATGTTATGTGCTTATACAGTATAGAGCCCTATTCAATTGGCAAAATTGCAATTGAATGAGGACCTATGTCTGCTGATTTTCTGTCAGTTGCAGCCCCTCGTGAGTGAATTAGTGGCACACATTTTGGTTGTATTTGCTACTAATCCACATTTCTTTCTAATAAATAATGAGAAATAACCAAAGGTCTATGTTTTTTCTTGGTGTCTGCCTCTGAGTGGGTGTGGGGCATGGGGTAAATATGAGATATTTTCCACAACAACAGAAGTATCAATCTATTCATATAGATTGTCCCAACACATTTGTATACTTCAAGAGATGATGACACTTTAGTTTTTTGGCAATTTATTTCTCACTGAGCACTTTATTCATATATCCTGATAACATTAATGATATTAATTGTATTCAGCACTTAGCACTTTTTATGTATATATCTGAAGTATTACAACAATGTAGTGAGTATATGAATTACCTCTACCAGTGACCTAAAATAAATGTTGTACTAATAGAAGATTCCCAATCCACTGCAATCCTGCATCTGTTCATATTTTTAACAGAGTTAATATATTAATAAAAGTTAAGTTTTAAAAAGATGACTATTCTCTTTTGAGATTGGAGATGAAAGGTGTGCCCTATAAGAGGATCTATTCTTTTACCTTTGCTTTTATCTTATGTAAGGTAAGAACAAAAAAGATCATGGTATTTTCAACATTAAAACAATACATAGATATATAAAAATAATTAATGTGTAAAGGACAGCATTTTCTTTCTAGATTACACAAACACTTACCAAGGAATTTTCACAATCATAAAGATAATTTATTCTATTTTAAGAATATTAGATATGTTATGTATCTAGTCTTAAATCATAGAAGAGGGTGGATGCAAGGAGGCATGACAAGCTACAGGGAAGTCCATAAGAGGTTCAGTGACTTCCTTCTTGCTCTGAGTACAGAAGAGGGGTTAATGGCCATTGTACATGGACATGATACATAAAAGAGGAGCCACAAGCTCCTTTAAACACTAAACTACCAGAGAATTTTCGAAGGGAGTATGAGTATTACCATGAATTATTACAGTAAATAAAATGTACATCTGTGTTCACACTTGAATGTCCAAAGCAAGTTAAAAAACCTACTTCCAGCTCAGAGTTCCGAGAAAAAACAGTTATTACACTGCATTCTGGGAAGTTGAGCTGGGACACACAAATATGTCCACAAATGCCTCGCTCTTCATTCCGTAGCCATCATCAAACATGGCTTCCTTTAAGCTTATGCATGCTGTATTATTACACAGCTTTAAAATTATTACAAACAATTTTTCAAAGAAGGGTCTCAAATATTTGTATTAGGCAAGTGAGTGCCTTACACATGCCCATATTTATGGAGTAGCTATAAAAGAGAGAATCATTTTCTCTACAGCCCAAACCAATGCAATTATGGGACCCCTCAACTGAAAAGAAGGAATCCCCTCTACAAAAAGAGAGAGTGTAAAAGAGCTGCATCTCTCCACACTAAAATCATTATATGTAGAGATGCCAAGTGATCTCCATAATATGTAAACAAGTCATTCACTCTATCACCATTAGCCAGTATGGCATAGATGGAAGTGTAGAGTTCTAAAAGTGCCCATATATCCCCTCCAGCTAGATACAGTACATATTGATGGAAACCACTAATAATATTATTATTATTATTATTATTTTGCACCAGGGCCCACCATTCCCTAGCTCCGCCACGGAGTCTAAGGTACTAAAAACAATAGTCATATTTTTAAATTTCTCAAGCTATCATACAATTCACTTTCTATGCCTCAAACTGAAAACTGAAAAATCCACAAAGCTCAACACCTCCAATTTAAACTAAGCTGATACTATCTGGTAATTCTTAAATGCAGCATATGAACTGATGCTACTGCTGCCATTGGATGTGCCTCATGACTTGTAAAGAACTCAATAGGAGTGGACATATTAATATAACTGTGCTTTGTTTGTGATCAGATTTTTCTATTCATATTTAATTGTATGCAGTTTTTATTATAATAGTATTTATTTTTTCTACTTCAGCAATTTATGAACAACAATCCTTGTATAAAAGCATATGTCACGTAGTAGTTATTCCAATAAATTGAAATGAGGCAATCTGGATAAATAGAAAATTACAGAAATATACCAAAGACGTGCAGGAGATAAAGAATAAGAGTTGCAATTAAATCTCTAAGAGTATTTAATTGAATACTGTGGAAATGCTTATGCATATGTGTTGCTCTTGTGTTATACTCAGTCATGCAGAAGTGTTGGCATAAACACATTAGTTAAAAAACTAGGGCAGCATATGTTATACAATTCTATGATTATGATTAAGAAATTTAATCACAGAATTTGGGGCAATGATTTATCTAGGCCTAGATCAACAAGGCTTGGGCCTATGGAGATAAGAAAAAAAGGAAAACAAGAGCAAGAATAAGAGATCATGATTTAAAGATGAAAGATAGGTGTAAGGTTATCCAGAGGCTAGCCAAGTCTGTAGGTAGACAGAATTAGAGCATCAGATTGTTCCTTTTGTTTTTATCTGCTGTGAAATCTATGTTTCCAAGTATAAGGAGATAGCAGATTTTTTAAAATGTAAATTGATAGTAGTAAATATATTTTATATAAAATATAATCCATTGTTCTTTCAACATATATAATTTGTGTGATAGTATTGGAAAGCGGAAGTAGCCAAGTGCACACATCTATGGACCAATTATACATACATCATCTTAGTTTTTGGCATTTCACAGAAGGTACTCTGGGATATGCGATCATGCTGCTAATACAGTAGTATTATGGTATTTTTAAAGAAACACTGATCTCTGGAAAAATGTTTTACTTAATATCAATATTTTTTTATTTAGAAACATTTAATAAAATAATTATAATATTACTTACTCGCTATATTTTGCCACTCATATTGCTCATTATAAGAGCTGCCCTTTTGCCTCTCAGATTTCCCCACACTGGTTAGAGTTTAGTAAAATTCTGTCACGATAATTCCTTGGTCATAGTAAACGCCCTCTTCCAACAGTCTAATAGATGACTCTACACCTGGAGATCACCAGATGGACAATATAGAAAAAAGACTGACTATATACTTTGGAACCAAAGATGGAGGAGCTCTATACAATCAGCAAAAACGAGACTTAAAGCAGACTGTGGTTTAGACTATGAGCTTTGTGTTGCAAAGTTCAGAAATTAAAGAGGGAAAATCATCATAGCGAGCAGAAATAAATAATATCCCCTATGAATATGGAGTGGAGGTAAATAACAGATTTAAGGGACTAGGCATGGTAGATAGAATGCTGGAGGAACTTTGGAAGAAGTTTGTGACATTATCCAGAAAACCGCACACAAAAAAAAGAACAGCGACAAAGTATATCCCCAAAAGAAAGAAAACTAAGAGGGCAAACTGATAGCCACAATAGTTTGTCCAATGAACTGGAGCCAGACATCTTAAATAGTAAAGTGAAATGGACCGGAGAAGCATTCCTGATAGCAAGGTTGCAGGAGTTGATGGAATCCCAGCTAAACTGCTCAAAATCCTACAAAATAATGCTGTGAAAGTATTGCTTGAATTATGCCAACAAAACCTGAAAAACTCAGTAGTGGACAATAGACTGGTTTACAAGCAGGGTTTTGCAGAGGCACAAGATGTCCATTGGATAATAGAGCAAGCAAGAGAGTTCCATAAAAACATTTACCTCTGATTCGTAAACAATTCTAAAGCCTTTGACTGTGTGGATCACAAAAACATGTGGCAAGTTCTTAAAGAAATAGGGTACCAGAAGAGTCTGTATGTGGGCCAAAAAGCCATGGTCAGAACATGGAACAACCAAATGGCTCAAGATTGGGAAATTAAGGCGACAAGGCTGTATATTGCCATATTATTTATTCAACTTATTTGCAGAATATATCAGGTGTAGGACCTGGCTGGATGAATCTAAAGCCGGTTTAATATGGCTGGGAGAAATAAAAACAACCTCAGATATAAGGATGATTCTACTCTAATGGCTGAAAGTGAGGAGAAACTAAAGGACCTATTGATGATCGTGAAAGAAGAAAGTGCAAAAGCTGACCTATTGCTTAACATTAAAAAGACAAAGATCATGGCAAACGGCAATCTCCTGACAAATATATGGGAAAAGTGAAGGCAGTGATAGGTTAATTTTTCTGGGCTACAATATCTCTGCATACGGTGACTGCAGCCATGAAAGTAAAAGACATTGCTTCTGGGGAGGAAAGCTATGGCAAATCTAGACAAAAATCAAAGTATTCAAAATCAAAGACACTATCAATAAAGGTCTGCATATTTAGAACTGTGGTAGACACAGTAGTAATATACAAATGGGAGATCCAATAAATTAAGCCAAACTGTTCACTGGAAGGCTTGATTATGAGACTGAAGCTTAAATATTTTGGCCATATCATAAGAAGACTTGGGTCCTGGGAAAGATTAAAGACACAAAGAAGGGCATGGCAGAGGCTTAGATGGCTTGATAAGGTAAATGAAGCAATGAACATGAGCTAGAGCTCAGAGGGGCAGTGCCTGAGAGATGTGCTTGGAGTGCTGTAGTTCACAGGGTCACAGAGAGTTGGAGACGACTGAACTACAACAAACATCCACATTTATTAACTACTTCCATCTCAGTCTCCATGTCCAGGCTTTCACTCAACTTCAATACATCTTCAATACATTCATACAGTATTTTCTCCCACCCTACATCAATTGTTCCATGTCAATACTGCTCAAGAACATGTTTAGGTTTTGTGCTGCTCTAGGCCTATTCAGACTTTGTGGCCCCATTCACTAATTACAACTCCTACTTTTTCCTTTCTATATGCCAAACCATGGGTTTATGTCTGTTTTTACATAAAGAGTATGTCAAAAAATTATATTGACACTCCTCTGCATATACACAAATTAGTTTACTACACTGTACTTTAAAAAATGCCCCCTAAAATTGTGCTGCCCTAGGAATGTGACTCATGGGACTAAGTATAAACACTTCACTGACTATGGGCCCCATTGCAATCTTTTGTGCTGGCAGTTATGGTGCAAGATGCACAATAACTTAGCAACCTATTTATTTCAATCCATGGTTTTCAGCATTGCGCGAAAGCACCTCTGAACAGGCAAACATAAGCAAATTTTGTAAGTTACAGTGACCTGCCACTTTAAAATATACCTCCCAGCCATTCCAATCGCTTTTAACGGTGCTTCATGCAAGTAACATACTATGCTTAAGCCCTGTTTTCCTCCCCAAATGTAAGCATACTGAATACCACCGATAGAGGCAGAAAAATAGCTTTGAAAACCATTCACTTGTCAGATTTGATGCTAAAACAGTACAATACCTCTACTGAATCGGAAGTAAAGATTGATTTATTTTATCTGACACAATAGAGGGGTAAACAATGTGCACCCAACACAATAAAACTACACATACTTGGGGATCTCAAGGATCCCCTACCCTCGTACCCCTTATGAGCCCAGGGATCCCCAGGATACCCACATTTAGAGTACAGTATAAGAATTCCCTAGAGTTCCCTCCTCTCTCAACCCCCCCCCCCTCCCAACCCCCAATCCTCACTAGTGCCAATACCAATGGGGGCCTATTGAGAACTCCATGACACCCCTATATATGTGCCATGAAGGATCTCTGTGGTGCCTAACAATTAACACTAATGGACCCCAGTGGCTTCTAACAACAATTCTTTGCCACAGAGGTCCTTAAAGGAACTCCATGGCTCAAGTAATTAACCTTTGTCATGTACAAAGGTTAATTACTTGAGCCATGGAAAATTGTAAAAATTAACCCTATATCATGGAGATATACTAATAGTAATAACAGAAATAGAGGAGCTCAATCAGAAAATGAACTTACCCTAATTCAATCTGAGAGCAACCTCTTTTAGCCACTTGTGCCCTTCACAGGGAGAAATATCATGAAGTATTTCAGTCTGGACTCAATCAACAGACAGAGGTTGCTCTCAGTGTGGATTATCATGTCCACAGAACTAACCTATTATGATTAGTTTGTTTTCTGATTGAGAATTTCTATTTCTGCTGTTACATATACTAACATTAACCCTAATTACCGTGAAGGCAAAGGCCATTTGCATTGGTGGAGCTACATTTAGGAGCAACAGGATTTTTGGGTAGAGGGCCATTTCAAAGGCCCAGAAGATAAGGACACACTGGCTTCAATCAAGAAAGAAGAGTATGTGATTTTACTATCAGCACAGATATGGAGGTCCTTCCATAGCATCGGGGCATCGATATAGTGTCATGGAGGTTTTTGCAGGACCTCCCTGGCTAGATTAGTATGTAGCTAGCAAGGGTTAATTAAATGAGCCACGGAGGTCATTTAAGACCTTCATGGTATATTATTTATATTAGGAGCCAAAGGGGTCCTGTAAGGTGGTTAATTTTAGATGCCACAAATGTCTGTACAGGACCTTTGTGGCATAAAGGGTTAAGTGTAGGTGGTATGGAGGTCCCATAATGGATTTATTGTTATGATAGGTGCCATGGGGGTCCTTCCAAGATCTCCATGGTCTAGATGCCATATATACATGCCATGGAGGTCCTTCCATAGCATCGGGGCATAGTTATGGTGCCAAGGACCATTTTGCAGGACCTCCATGGCTCCATGGTCTAGATGCCATATATACATGCCATGGAGGTCCTTCTATAGCATCGGGGCATAGTTATGGTGCCAAGGACCGTTTTGCAGGACCTCCATGGCTAGATCAGTATGCAGATATCACTGGGGTCCCAAAAATAAATCAAATGGATTTACCTGATGAATTTGGTTCATCCATTTGGAATGAATGACTTCAAAAGTTTTATTCTATTTATATAGAGCCTCCTTCGCTTTGGTATTTGCTCAGATGGTATTCATTGATGTACAGTACATATGTTACTGTAAGTGTACCCTTATTTTCTGTTGTAAATATTGTATTTAATCAAATGTATATATTATATATATATTATATTTTGTATTTTTATATATTATATTTTGTATTTTGTATTTTTATATATTATAATTTATATTAATTTTACTTTGATTTATGTGATCCCGACATCAACTTGCTCTGTTTATATAGCTATTTGTGCACATAAAAAGCATTACATATCCTGCAACTTTAAGAAATGCGCACACCACCCACAGGTATTTGAATGACACATTTTGCCGTTTTTTTACGTCATAATGTGAGAGGAGTTACGCATTTTAAAAAGAGGAGCCATATACAGGATAACATGAATGCTAAGCAACTGAGAAAGCTATAAGCGAAACGCATCTTGGAAAGCGTTATGTTTTCATTTTTGAAAAATGGGAACTATGCATGACAGTCCATAAGCCTTACTTTTGTTGGATGCGGATTTTTTTTTATACACATTGAAGGTTACACAAGAGAGAGACGCAATCACGCTGGATACTAGCTTAATGAGAAGCCAAAGTAAGCACACAGTGCTTTCTCCTTGAGAATCTGTCACTATATAAAATCTGTGACAGCGTGAGAATGCCGGATGCCGGCTCAAGGAAAGGAAAACTTACAATCCCTTTGGCTGAGGTAGGCACATCAGTGCTAGTGATCTGGGAACTTGTTACCATACAGCGACAGTGAAGTCGCTGCAGGTCTATACCAAATACAGAGTTCCCTACTAGGAAGAGCTTTGCTCTAATAAGATTACCTTATACAACTAAGTGTATCTTTGGAGTATATACACTTAATTGGACTCCTATTACAGCGTGGATTACAAATATATACCAGTGTGTTACAGGTGTATGTCACACTGTGTAAAGAGAAGATGGATATTTTTACTCTCTTCAATGTGTATGTTACATTAAGTTAGCACAGCTAGCCTTAATTACAAGCGCAACTATCTACTCATATTGATACTTACCAACAACTGTAGTATCCAAATAACTGCTACATTTTTGACACCGGTATATAGTCTTCTTATTTTTGGGAAAGTGTAATTTTTCATTCTCTTCCATGTGCATTTTTCATCAAGGCAGCATTTCTACTTCCAACCACTAGTGCAATAATCTGCCTACATTTATTTACCACTGTAGTATATACAAGAACTGTTGTGTCAGTACATTAACTCAACAGATAATATTAGTAGTTATTGTGTACCCATATACAAGTGTTAATACTGTTGATAAATGCACTTTACTCTTTCCTGTTTACGGCATTCCATTTTATACAGGATTATAGAGCTGTTCACAGCTACTATTTTGTATGGTATTTACTTGTATTAGATCTTATGTGACTGTGTACCTTTGTTTACTAGTATGTTTTAATATTTTTGGGATACATTTTTTTATGTTCTTTATTAAAAGTTATATTTTATTTATTAAGGATTCTACTTTTGTCTGTTTGTGAGTGCACTACTATAGGATGCTTTTCTTAGAATTGTTTTGTGTTCTTATAGAACATCATGGCAATGGGGTTAAATTTGTGTGCCAACGGGTCCATTAGGGAACCCTGTTCTTGGGGTTAATACTTAGGTGCCATGGAGGTACATTGTTATACTTTTTATTGGAGATTGAGGATAAGCGGGGTAAGGAATTCCCCAGGTGTTCCCTGGGCTTGTAGGGCTTATCAGCAGTGAGGTATTAACCCGCCTGCCAATTTCTTTTAGATTTAACCACTTCCCTGCCATGGGAAGGTGTTTATGTAGATGGATGGGGAAAGGTAGTGTTTTATTTAACTGCAGCTATGCCTAAGATATTACTGAGCTTAGCACATTAGGGCTATAGTCAAACAGCCTTGGTGCATGGTCCCCAGTTGATAGGGATGATTTAAGCATTTAAGATTGGAATGGGCACTTCGCCTGAGCAAACAAAGTTCCCACAGTTACGGTGGAGCATTTTTTGTGAGATTACATACAAGATTGGAATGAGGCCCATGCCTCTTAAAAGTCCTAACTTGGACCTATAAATCTAAAACATACAATACTTCTCTTAACCTCTCTTCTAAAATCCAATGATATGTTCTTACATTGTTCCCCCAATCTCTGGATCTGTCTCATTTCTAAGAGTCTCACTTATGCCTTCTGGTTTATTTCTCTTTAGTGGTTTAAACTTCCACTTCACATTAGACAGTAGTCTCTTTATAATTCTTTCTCAGTAGCCATCTGTTGTAACACAGATAGCCCCCAAAAACCAATGGTATAGCCATTCCAATGAAGTCAATGCAGGAATACTGAGACACTGACTTAAATGGGGATCAAACTTTTGAGCCCCTGATCATAATAATGTTAGATGACGCCTGAGATATAATCTGAAAATAGTTATTTCTAGTGAGGAAACAGAAAAGGATGCATACAGGTGCCCTCTGGAACCACAAATTCCATCTGCTCTAACATCATGACTTCTATAATTCCAGCTACCTTAATCTATTGGCTGTCATAGACACCTGGCTCGCGCCATCATATAATGTCTCTACTACAGTCATTCAGGCACACCTCTAAGCTTGGAAAGAAGGGTGGTAATGCAGACATAATAATATCTTCCCACAGCAAATATAATTGAATACTCAGTTTCCCCCCTTATATTCTCATTCCATGTTCCGATTGTCTGTGCTCTCCCTGTATGACACTGTAATCTATGAACCCTTTGAAGAATCCTTTTTCTTTGTCACTTTGCTGACTGTCTCCCTCACTTTCTTACCTCTGATATATCCACATATCTTCCTGGGAAAATTTCATTTTACTTTCCTCTTCCACTTTCCTCTTCCTCTTTTGGGGCCTCATTCAATTGTGATTTGGCCATTTGAATAGGGCTCATTATAAGCACAATATGCGCTGTGCTTACAATGAGCCATATTCAATTGGCCAAATCACAATTTAATCAGGCCCTTGGTCTCTAACAATGTATTGAGTTACCTACACACTTTAGATGGTGACTCGCTTGACCTCATATTTTCACATTTCTACAATCTGCATCTCCAATTTTGTCATGTACCCTTCTAATCTGATCACCACCTGCTCACCTGTAACCTTAATGAACACCTTGCAAATCTAAATTATCTACACATCACAAGACATCACAAAAGTTCTAATTGCTAGAACCACAGTTGTCCACAGCTATTTCCCCTATTCTCTATTTTATGGTAATTGTGCCTGTTTTAAAACTTTTCCTCCAGTTCTCACTAGAATCATAATTGTATAATTTGTTTGCCCAGAGAAAGAGCTTTCAGTAACTATTATGCTCTATATAAATAGGTAATACAAATATCATAATACTTGGTGATTTTACTACAATGCAGTAGGGTTAATGTAAACTAATTAGTTGATTTGAAATGAAGGGGCATTTGCTATACTTTCTAATAAGCTATGCACTGGCTTTGCTGAATATGCAAACTTAAAACTACCAACAAAAGCAAGTTGCAGAACAAGAACAAGACAAATTACTGTTATTAAAAGGCAAATAAATAAATTTGTTCATACCCGATTTTCCAGTACTCTAATTGTATTGTGTAAAATATTTTTTTCTTTTCCTTTCGTTGGACAAGTAATTATGATATCCACATCATGTCCTTTCTTCTTACCTCTGTTGGTTAAAAAACACAAATAAAGTTAAACGATATGATAAATAAAAATGTAATAGTAAATATTTGTTAGAACTCCACTACCTCTCTCTCTCTTTATCTCGCCATCTCCCCTCCACTCCATCCCTCCCTCTCTTCTCTCTGCTCCCCGTGGCCCCCTCTCTCTCTTCCTGCCCTCCTCTTTTCCTCACTCCTCCCTCCATCTATCAAAATCCCCCAAATAATATAATGATACATTAATAAATATGTATTTGTATACATATGTGTTTGAGGTAAAGAACATGTATGGATTATGTATATTAATTTTCTATAGGAGATGGGATGTAGGGGTGCTGTGGCCTAGCTCTATGTATATCTATTCATAGTATTAAACTATGTATGTGTAAGTTATGGTGGACACGGAGGGCGGCCCAAGCTCCCTGGGTAGCCGAAAGTGTCCTATGACCCGGCGGAGCCTGGGCGCGCTTCCTTCTTTGCGCTGGGGGGCCGGCGCAGTGACGTAAGAGGCAGGTGCGTCACGTTCACGCCATTTTACCTCACTCTGTGGCCCTCCAGCATGGTGACCCCACCCACCCTCCCAGGATGTTAGGGTTGAGAAATTTATGGCTTTGTTGTTGTTTGTTCTGTTAAAAAAAAAAATTACAAAAAATAATAAGTGAATAAACAAATAAATACATTTAAAAAGAAATAATAATAATTTAGATCTTTACATTACAGTTAAATTGTTTAGAAAAATAAACCCACACTATTCTGTCAATAAAATATATTAATTTCCTTAATTATATAATTTTTCGAAAGTTACAGAAATAACAGGAGCAAAATGGGCGGGCTAACGCTACAGTTAAAAATTAAGAATAACAGACTGTAAATTTTGTTATCAGAATAAATGTCTTTAAAACTGTGCAGTTGTCCGAAGGAAAAAAAAACGTTAACTTTTCCAAAGATTTGTAACTCATCTATCTCTTTTTTTAGCTAGTCCTGAGATTTATACGACACGGAAATGAAACCTAAAGAAATATATTTTTGATTGCAGATTTGCGAGCTTGAGACTGTTGTACAATTAATTCTAATGTCTATCATCGCTTCTCCCATCTTTAAAAGTGTTGTATTGATTTTTTATTTGCATTTACAGTGCTACGATCAGGTGTTTAACCCCCTTGTGAGTCCTATCTTCTACATTTGCCGTTTACGGGTGTGAAAACATTTGCGGACTTGAGGAATTGTAGCAATTGAATAGTGATTTGCGATTTTAGCGATTATGACTTTTGCTAGCTTGAAAGATCAAAGGCTTAGATGGGTTGTAAGTTATGATTTTGACAACTGCAGGGATTTTAAGCCTGTAACCCGAAGATCGTTTGCGGCTCACTAAAAGACACCAATTGAATAGCAAATTAGTTTACAGGCTACATTACGGGCTCCAGTAAACAACAATTGCTCAGTTGAATAGAGGCCCAAGCCTTGCACAACACTTTTCTCTGCAGCAAATTGTTTCAGCTATCTGTGCCATTGTGTACCAGGAATATCTGTATTTCTGAAGCATACAAAACATGGGAATATTTTAGCATATTCAAAATTATAGAGATTAGATCAAATTATTAAGCCTGATTGCTTTCACAGTTTTTCTCCTACACAATTTTGTTTTTTTGAATCTATGTCAGGTTGAACAGCAAGCACAATAATTTATCATGACTAACAAAGCGTAAAAGATGCTAGCAATCTAATATCTGTCATTCAGTTAATAAATATAAATATTTTCAACCATCAACTTCCCAATAAAGAAAATAATCATGTCAATCATAGAACACAATACAAGCAGTCATTGACATCTTCATTGTATTATTTTATGAGTTTTGTAACTGTCTAAAAGTATTATAAAACTGTATTTTCTAGCCAGTCATATTTATAATTGATGCATTTACTGTGGGATTATAGATTCACCAATTTTACCCCCTCAATGGCTCAAATTATATCATGATTATCATTGGGCAGTTATTTCTGATATATTGCTTTGCCCGCATGTTCTACATCTGGAATAGAGTATGTAGGTCGATAGCAAGCTGAATCATTGAATGTTAGTGAGCCACTAAAAAGAAGAAGAATGTACCCAAATGAATTGAGGACAAAGCATTTTATTTAACCTCAGAGTTAAAATTAGTGTGAAAAATTGGGGGGAATCTATGACGGCGCATCACTCATTATCGCGACTTCACTAGTCTTGTGTACTATTATTAGGAGTGCAATGCGGTGTAGTAGTGAGTGGCAATGTGTAATACAGCAGTATGTATCCACCCTGTTTCCATCCACATCAAAAACAGAGTAGAGCTTGTTTTTGTTTTTAGGAGTTAGGCAAGCTCATTTTAATAGCTGTTTCCATCAGCTCATGCGCAAACCAACACATATGTAAAAATATGTGATAGTATATGCCATGAGTTTAGTTTCTCAGCATGTGCCATCATAGGCGTCATGTTGGTTTATTAATGACATATAATAACAATAAACCTGCCAAACAGATAACATGTCTGTGCATTTTCATCAGAACTACATATTATTCACTTTTGCTTATAATATAAGTCTGACAACCATATTATGAAATTATTAAAAAGAAAAATTAATAACATATTCTGTCATATTATATAAATAAATATAAATTTATATAAATAAAAATAAATTATAATTCATAATTTGTATTATCTTTTACTATTTTAATAAACTGGGAGATTGATAATTATTAATTTACAATATTTTAATAATGAGTTGAATTGACAGAATTGGGCAGTTATATATGATAATAATAATAACAATAATATATATATATATATTACTATGTATTTACTATATATATATATATATATATATATATATATATATATATATATATATATATATATAGATATATATAAACACACATTTTATGTAACTATAATATATACTGCTATTGTGGGCTATCGTGGGGTTGATATTCAGCATCACAGGTAGCTAAAAGCAAGTTTTGGCTTTAGTAAATTCAAAGAACTTGGGTTTTCACAGTATGGTGCCCATAACATGCCTTAACACGCCTATTACACACTTTGTTCACTATAACTCGCAATGAGCAACCTTAGGCTCAATCATAAAGTGAATAAAGCTTTTAATAAATTGCACAACGAACATGGCATCTTTTAATTTAGAAAATTCTCCTCAGTTTATCGAAAGGCACATTGTTCTGTTAACCTTGTATGATGAAGTCATGCAAACCATTAGGTTTCATATCGCTAAAGGATTCTGTAATGTTTTTTTCTCTACTGAATCTTCAAACATATCTAAGAAACAGAACAATGTTCAGTAGACAAAAAGTAAAGCTGATAAAAGCATACCCTTAAGCTTGCCTACAAGAAAATCAGGTCAGAATTGTTGCTGGACACTCTGCCAGTTCTCCTTTATAGTATGAATCATGTGTTTCCAATTCTCAGGAAATCAGTGAGAATAAATATGCCGGCATTAAAAGACTTCTGTAGTTTGCACAGAGGTCCATTATGTGTTTTCTATGGGGCTCAGGTTTCCTAGAAATAGCCTTGGTTACTTCATATTAAATCTAGTCTTCTAACACTTTGTCAAAATATTGGAGTTGTTTCTTTTTGTTCATATATTGACTTTCCTTTAAATTCAATATTTGTTACAGCCTTGCGTCAGCGATCATGTTCAATGAAAAACAGGGGTTGAATTTCAAAGCCATACAGGCTTTATTTATGAGTTACAATCGGACGCACATTCAAAATATAATGCAATATAATCCAATATAATGCAATATTGATAAAGCCGTAAATATGTTCCATTAAATGTATTACCACATTGATTGCCAGGATCGATATAACAATGAAATGATTTGCGAGCTTGAGAATGTTGTGCTATTAATTCTAAGACCTAACATCACTTTCCCTTTTAATAACAGTACAGTAGCGTGTTTATATATGCATTTACAGTGCTCCGTACATGTCATTAAGCCCTTTAGTACCAGTAACTTGTGGTTGGACTTTTGCCATTTGCGGGCTTGACAGAGCGGTTAGCAAGGGGGAATCGGAGCAATTGAATAGCAATTTGCGATTTTACTGATCGCAACTCTTGCGGCCCTGAAAGAGCAAAGGCTTGGAGGGCATTAACTTGCGATTTGACAAATCACAATGGATCGCAATGAATCGCAGCTCGGAGCCCATAACTTGATTGGAGCCCGCAAACGGAAGCCAATTGAATAGCAAAATAAGTTACAGGCTCCATTTGCAAGCCCAGATCTCTCAAAAGCCTCAATTGAATGAGGCCCAATGTATTCTACTTTCTATGGGAGAAATTGCCATTGTAGTTCTTCACACTGCATCCTGTGAGTGTGGTAAATATCCCATTTTATGTTTTTACATAATTTAATACATATAACTATTAAGATATAGAGGTTATTTGTTTATGACTCACAAGGCTCTGATGGGAAACTATATTGGAACAGTGGTGCAGAGGCATGTGTTTATCTGATTAGCTAATTATCTATCAGCTAAGAGGGTAATTGAAATATATCATCATAAAAGCACCAGTTCTAAAAGGTTACAGAGCTACCACTCATGATTATGAATATCATAATAAAAATCACCCTGATCCTCCTAATAACAGAATAATTATTCTATACTAAAACACGTATAATGTTTGCATTCTCTTCATAGATTCACAAATGTTACATGATATACAGTATATGTTCAGCATTTTATAAGAGAGAAAAAAGGCCACTCATTAGATAATGCCAAAATAATTGTAACCTTGTACTGTATAGGTACATATAGACATTACAAAAAATAAAAAAATCTGTATTAGTACATATATTTAAAACAAAATATGATTATCGGTTAAAGGCATATCTACATTTTCTGTGTTATTACATTACTGCATTCCTTTATATAAAAGAGCATCCTTTATATACAGTATGCAGCACATTTCATAAAACATTTTATTTTTAATTAATATCTAAAAATCCTTCTAATAATTATGTTGACGTGGTGTATACACAGATGCCTTAACCCCCCACCCCCATCAGCATAGGGTGGTGAGTGAGTGATGAGTGAGTGAGCAGTGCAGAGTGAGTGTGAAGTGGTGAGTGTGAAGTGGTGAGTGAGGAGTGGTGAGTGAGGAGTGGTGAGTGAGGAGTGGTGAGTGAGGAGTGGTGAGTGAGGAGTGGTGAGTGAGGGTGGAGTGAGTGACTGTGGAGTGAATGTGGAGTGTGTGAAGAGTGAGTTTGGGTGGAGTGATGGTGTGTGGAGTGAGGAGTGTGTTGAGAGTGTGAGCAGAGTGAGTGAGGGGAAGTGAGTTAGGATAGAGTGGGTGTGGGTGGAGTAAGGGTGGAGTGAGTGTGGAGTGAGTGACGAGTGTGAAGTGAGGTGTGAGGAAGGAGGGAGTGAGGAGTGAGTGGCGAGTGAGCAGATACTATTTTATTCTTTGCAGCCTTTAGTAATAAGTACAGTTACATCCAAAGTGAAACAGTTTGCGCAGTGTATCTGAAACAGCAGGAAGATGAAACAGAGGGAGTTCCTCGCAGAGATCTGCCCTTACAACCCCAGTTCTTGTACTAAGCATGTCAGAAGCCACTGAGGTGGAGACTGATACAATGTATTAGCCTGCTTCTGATTTGGCACAACTAAATGAATTTTAGCAAATTTAGCTGGGATTTTCTAGGGGCGTACACCATCAAATGCAACTGCCAAAAACCATAAAACATTTTGCAAGACAAGCTAATTAATGTTTATTTGGGGATTTTTTTCATGCAAAATGTGTTTTTCGTACACTTCTAATTCTCCTCTATCAGATGCATTCATAACCCAGGAACCTTGGGAGCCCTTACTGTAGCCTGTAAACTAATTTGCTATTCAATTGGCATCTTTTGGCAAGCCGCAAACTATCTACGGGTTATGGGCTGTAAATCCCTGCGGTTGTTACAACCGTAGCTTACACCCCATCTAAGCCTTTGATTTTTCAAGAATTACAATTGCAAATCGCTATTCAATTGCTAAAATTCCTCAAGCCCGCAAATCATTTCACATCTGTGAATGTCAAATTTAGAAGAAAATACTACGGGTAACTGATAGGACTCAGAAGAGGGTTTAACCCCTGTTCATAGCACTGTAAATGCAAAGAAAAAATCAATACTGCACCTTAAAAGACAGGGAAAGCGATGATAGACATTAGAATTAATTGCACAGCAGTCTCAAGCTCGTAAATCTGCAATCAAAAATACTTTTTTGTTATGTTTCATTTAGTTGTTAAATCAATCTCGGGAATCAATGAGTTAATACATATCAGGCCACCCACATGAACTAGATTATTTAATTAATTTATTTGTATTATTTTGTACATTTCAGGATTGCCAGTCTGATCACATATAGCACCCCTAAACACTAATTGATTGACATGTAACCTACGTGTCTTACTGACATAATGATGATGGTCTAATTTTTTATTGGCTGTTTCTAAATGGGTAGTTACGGCCTTGCTTAATTGATCATGTTCACGCTCTGAACTGCTACTTACGATTGGAACGGTTTCGGCCCGTAACTTGCAGGCTTGTTCAATTGAATTGTCTAGTAGTTTTAGCAAATTTCAAGCCCGCAGACATACAGCCTTGTAGGATGCAATCTGCATGAAAAAGACCCTTAGCCTTTAAAATCAGAAAATAGCAGCGGAAATGGGAGGAGCTAGCTTTGACATTTTAACATGTTCTGCGCTGTCACACTGTGTATTTTGCTGATGCAGTCTCCATGCAAAATGTCCCCGAGAATTTCCTGTGCCTCCAAACAGTGCTGTATTTAGTTGAAGGAAGTGAAAATGAGGCACCTCTCAGAGGACCGCTTGTAGGCAGATGCCAATAAAGCCTAGTGGATGATCCAGCCCTGGCCCCAATACTACCACATATATAGTTGTTGCTCACGCCAGGTTAAAAATGCAGGCTTGCGCAAAGCGAGGGCTGGGGTTGTGACCAGGCAATGATTGCCGAAGGCGCTTATTGTGCTGGTGGAGATGAACGCTGTATGCTCTCATCCCTACATCCCGCGCACAGGCAATGAATGCCGAAGGAGCTCATTGCGCTGATGGAGACCCCGCGACCTGCCAAAGGCGCTCATTGGGGTGGTGGAGATGCGCAACACAGCCACGAATCCTGAGACACTCTGGACTTAGATAAAAAGAGCGCAGGAGGCGCTCACCGCAACTTAGCGATGCCCACAAAATTACGGCCCGTTCGACTTGGGACTTATCGACAGCCGAGAAATTGCGGCACGCAAAAATACGCATTTAATGGCCTAACAGCCAAATTGCAAAAACAAACAAATATGCCTCAAATTTACTTACACACTCACACACAGCTGAGGGGGAGTGCCAGGAAGTATGTGAGGTTGCAAGTTAATTTGAGGCATATTTTAGATTATTTTTTTTTTATCGAAACGCAAGAAAAAAGATGGTGGACGAAAAAGAATTAAACAAACCGAAAAACGAGGCTGAAGGACGTAAAACGAAGCCAAAGGATGTAAATAACAAGCCCTAAGCACTAAGAATTAACGCTAAAAAGTAACAATTAATACAAGGCAGTAAGATTTAACTCAAGCCAGTAAAACTTAATCAAAGGCAGTAACACTTAACCCAAGTTAGTAACACAGGGAGAAAGGCTTGCATTGATCGCCAAGGGTGCTCAAGTACGAGCCCTATAAAAGTACACAGGGGGAGAGGCTTGCGATGAGCGCAAAAGGTTAGCAAGTTGGGCCTCGCAATGAGCACCAAAGACGCTCAGCGCTGGGCTCGCGATGAGCGCAGAAGCTGCTCAGAGGGGCCATAACCTCACATTTGGTGGCCAACAGCATCATCATGGCTTCAAATTTTATCGCTGTCATTTTTTGACAAGAAAGTCGCTAGTCACATATAATAGTTGTGGATACTACGGGACGTTGGTAACGCTCAGGAATGTTGCAGGCCTGGCGAGTGCAAGGCCCGCGGGATGTTGCGAAGCGAAGCGAGCAGTTGACTGCGAGGCGAGCAGTTGAGGCACGCGACTGCGATGCCCCCGGGACTTAGGCTGCAATGAGCGGCAAAGGCCAGTGATCGCGATCAGGGCTAAAGCACGTAGATGCAACTGCGGCCCTCGTAAACCGAGGCATGCAGATGCACGGTTGTGCAAAATTACGATTTAAACCGCCAAACTGAAAAGACCACCAAAAAAAACAAATATGCCTAAAAATAACTTACACACTCACACACAGGGGCCGAGCCAGGGAGCCTGTGAGTGAGGTTGCAAGGCATAGCCTCAGAAAAAGTCCACAAGTTGAACGAAACGGCCCGTTAGCACAAATTTTTATAAGTAGGACAAGTTCAACTCTAAGAGAGAAGGGCTGCATTGGTGTTTTTTGATGAAGGGGGAGATTTGGAGAGATGGAAACTGAATCGCAAGTACTCTGTGACTGCTATATGTTATTTCCACTCCAATGTGTATCCTAACTCCCTGTATGTCTTTTATTACATCTTTTTGCATTGTAGAGCAGCCATTTAACTATCTTAGGATTTGATTGAAACTTGTTGCCCACTTTTTGTTTTTAATAGTGTATTTTTGTGCTTTTAAACCGTAACAACTGTATGATTATCAGTATATCCTGTAATAACAATTATCAGTGTATTCTGAAATATGAGGGTTGTCTATTGTTTATTGGTGGTACATTGTAAATCATCCAGAGATTGTTTCCCCTTATTATACTACTACCAATATATTGGTGCAAAAAGGGAAGGAACTGGTGATTGTATCTGGTTAACATACATAACTCATCAACAATTTTATAACCTGACAATTAAGGCAAATATTTGAAAGCACCTTTTTAAGTCACTAATTGGCGTAGTTTCTTTATCAAAAGTTATTTCCAATTAAAGTCATTTAGATTGAGGCATATTTGCTGTTTTTTCAAAACAAGAAAAAACATGGCTGCCAAAAAACGTATAAGGACGAAAACGAGCCTGGAGGACGTAAAAAAAGAGCCTGAAGCCAGTAACACTTAACCCAAAGCAGTAACACTTAACCCATGGCAGTGACACCTTTCAGAGAGACCGGGCAGCAGATTTATAATAATGTTTGAATATATACGTGTAAGTATCGCTATTCAATTGCTACAATTCTGCAAATGTTTTCCCACCTGTAAACCGCAAATGTAAAAGAAAATCCTATGATTACTAGAGAGGACTCGCTAAGGGGTTAAAGACATATCTGTAGCACTGTAAATGCAAATAAAAAAACAATAATGCACTGTAAATGACGGGGAAAGCGATGAAAGACATTAGAATTAATTGCACAACAATCTCAAGCTTGCAAATTGCCAAACAAAAATAATTTTATTTTACGTTTCAATTCGGGGTTATATCGATCTCGGGATTTAATGTGTTAATACATCAGGCTACCCACATGGACTAGAACAGTATCAACATTCATTTCTATTATCTTGTATTTTGTGCTTTTTCAAGTCCGCATATCGGACCTCTAAACGCTAATTGATTGGCATGTAAGCTCCATCTTTACTGCCGTAATGATAACGGTCTCATTTACTATTAGCTGTTTCTAAATGGGTAGTTAAGACCTTGTTTAATTGATCATGTTCCCGCCCTGAACTGCTGCTGTATGAGTGCGTAGTTTACGGTTTCAGCTTTCGGCCCGTAACTTGCATGTTGTTCAATTGAATATCACCGGAATAGTGAAAGAGTGCGAGCTCGCAAAAGGCCCGCAGACATAAGGGGCCTCATTTAAATGCAATTTTGCCAATTGAATATCGCTCTATATAAGCACACAGCATATTTTTTTTACAGAAGTTTTTAGTTAGTGAACTTCTATCAAAAAGAAAGGTCTTCACCAACTAAAAACGACTGTAAAAAAAAAAATGCTGTGTGCTTATATAGACCCCTTTTCAATTGGCCAAATCGCATTTGAATGTGGCCCTAGGCCTGTATACCACAAGATGCGGGCTTCTATTTGAATGAGACTGTAAGACTATCACATTCCCAAAATACAAATAAAACTATTTTGTTAAAAATATTTAGAATATTATTTTTATATTTGTACTTTATTATAATTTATACTTTGTTTAATTGAATAATACAATAGAAGCAAATCTAGAAAGTTATATCTTTATGTAATTTTTGGTAGTGAAATAATTTTATACTTTGCCTAGTAAAGGTATATCACCTTTATATTTCCCTCTACAATATTAATGAAAAGGAGCTTCAAATCTTTTTCTGGACAAGAAAACGGAAAAGCGTAAAACAGTCTCTGTTAAGACATTGCTGCTAATTTGTTTCAGAAATGTTTGCACAGCTGAAAATTTCATTAATAAGCTGTCAGTGGATTCCTCGCAGTGAGAATAATCTTCATTTGTTTCAAAGGACTCTTTAGAGGGTAAAAAAAACATTAGAACATGTTTGAAAATAGATTCCTCGGAGCATTTCCACCAGAACACGTGCTTCAGCTGGCAAATGATCAGCGCCACTGCTTCACTAAAGCACATTTCCACATCAGATTCACTCCAATGCAGATCATTTGCTCTGGTATCATATAAAAATAATTAGAATATGCTTTTTCAGTCACTTGTTTATTTTTTTTCTATATTCGATTACTTAAAAGTGAATCTACAGAATGTATCAAGTAAATATAGCCATTGTATGCTCCTTCATGGAAACAACACGATAAACAAAAGCTAAATATAATAATGGCAAGAGAAAATAATATAAAAACATTCATATTTTCATTATGAATATTTCTGAAGCAAAGTGATGTTTTTATTTTTTTGAGAAAGCATAAACGTAAGCATAAATCCATTTGATAGAAAAATATATATTTTTTTAATTTATTGTTACTCAATCTTTCGAACAATAAAAATAAGAATCATAAAATAACTGAGCCATTCAATAAGTAATAACAAAGTATTGATCTTTACCAAGAGATGTTTTTAAAATTTTAGAGCCACTGTAATTATTTAACACCATTATTATAATTTCCTTTATTTATAACAAGCCAACATATTCCATAGCGCTATACAGGGGTAAGTTCAAGTCAAAACAATATTAACGCACTGAATAAAAAAATAAAAAAATTGAGGGCCCTGTCTTTGAGCTTAAAATCAAGTGTACACAGAGCTTTCACTAGAGCACATAAAAATGCTCTGTTCAATATTAAATTTACTTTAAAAGATCAAATCAGCAGCTGCTGGTCACCGCCAACTATAGGGTGAAAAGTGGGAGGTGTTCTGCCAGGCAGGAATTGCTAAATTGCCAGGCACAAGATTCTCTCAACACAATGCAAATAATTGTCTGGAGACATGTTGTGTTAAATGGTCTCCATTGGCACCAGTTTTCTAGATTCAATGTGTTCTTTAATCAGATTTCTGGACACTTGCTGGTGGTTTCCCCTGGAAATAATTTTCTAGATTCAGTGTGGTCTTTATCTAATCACACTTTTCTTAAAGAACTTTAGACGTTTAGGCCAACTATATCCTTCACCCTTACCTTGATGACCATATCAGAGTAGAGATAAACAGCTAAACTGGAAGCTAGGCTTTGAAAGTTATATTAATATTAATAACTAGCGACTTGCCAGACAAAAAATGACGGCAATAAGATTGTAAGGCAGGTAATGTTGTTTGCGTGCAAAATTAATTTTGTTGGTGTTTTAAGACCCTTCGGCGCTCATTGCGAGCCTCACACTGAGCGCCTTCGGCACTCATTGCGAGGCTCTTGGTTGTTGGTGTGCTATGAGCAGCGTTGGTGTTTTTTTTGGTATGGCGATGAATAATTAATAAAATAAGAAATTAATATACTTTACCTATTGTGAAGTAATATATGCAGGAAGCATTGTGTTGAAGAGCTGGCAATCTGTTTTCATGTTGCTGCAGCATCAATGCTGTGGAGCTGCTGTGTAAGCGTCATGAATGTGTGCAGTGTATAGTGTAATAGTGCGCGTGCGCGAGGCAAATCCGTTAGGGTAGCTGTGTACTTCCAGATTGTATAAGTTAGTGTTCTAAAATGGTGCCTAATGTGTGGTATGCGGCTGTGGCTGATTTAGCGTCCTTGTTTTCGGGCGTCGCCCAACTTTTTTGGAAAATCCGTAGGTGTTTGGTGGTGTTTTGCGTGTTTAGGGTCCTTTAGCCTTGTTTTCGTTTTGTTCGGCGGCCATTTTTTCTCTTGTTTAGGTGATTTTCGGGTGTCTAAACTCCGAAATGTGGACTTAAATTGAGGTGTAACTTCACTTGCAGAGGTCCTGGGTGCCTCCTGGTTTCTGTCGCTTAGAGGATTTTCAGGTGTCTAAACTCTTTTATTTGGAGTTAAATTGAGGTGTAACTTCAGTTTTCGAGGTCCTGGGTGCCCCCCTTGCAGTAGGTAAGCTTTTTATGTATTTCTTGTGTGTATTTTTTGTGTTTTTCATGTTTTGATGTGCGCAGGTTTCAGACGTTTTTTGAGAGGTGGTAATGGGTCGTAATGCGTCTTGTATTTTTGTTTCTTTACTCCGTAAATTTAGCGAGGTCCGCAGTTGCTGGCAAGGAGCGTCTTTGGCTTCGCAAGGGCCGCGGGCTCGCTATGCGAGCCCGCAGCGTTAGCAACGGCCCGCATGCTCACAACTATATATGTGATAATGATATGAATAATAATAACAATAATGCATAGTGATATTAATATTGAATATACTGTAGCTTTTATAAATCAGTGCATATTAATTTTATTAACAATCTATGCATAATTAAAACAACTAGCCCCTCTATTCAGGTCACTATAAAGGTCATTTAAAGGATGATGGCTAATGTAACACTGCATTGTTTTTGCAGTGCACATTGTATATAAAAACATTGCAATAATAATTAAATAGATACTGACGATCTGAGCCATTTTTCAATTTATCTTTCTTTCCCAGTTAACAAAGGCAATTACAAGCAAAAGGGGGTCAGTGTTAGTATTGGGATAGCTTTACTGCAGATACATCTGAGGAATGTACTATTTACCCCTTCCACACCTAGCGATGTTTGGGAATATCATGTTGCTTGACACACGATTGTGCAAGATCATTGATATCACTTGCTTTCAATATAAACATGAATATATTTGACCAATGCTTTCATATAATAAACACAACACCTACTGAATGTTATGGAAATGAGAAGAAAGAGAAATTAAAATTGATTTTTTTTTCCGCTCTTGTGCTTAGTATTTATAATACATAATGTTTTAACTTACTTTACATGGACCCAAGGATTGTTTTCTGGATTGGTTTCCTGTAGAATCTCTCTACAGTACATTGAAGTCAGCAGGCGCCTAGAGGTCTAGGGCTCCACATAACTATAAGGAATCTAGTTAGATAGGGAGGGCTCAAATATCTGGGAAAACCCAGTGATACTAAGAATTAGGTACTCCCCCGCACACATACACTACCATGGTGTCTACTCTTCATTTCTATTTGCTATGATCCGGTCCTATGAATGGCATGGAATGTATTAATCACATATATAGTTGTGAGCGTACGAGTTGTTGCTAACGCTGCGGGCTCGCGTAGCGAGCTGCGGCCCTCGCAGCGAGCCAAGGCCCTCGCAAAGCGAGGGCAGTGGCCGAGGGTCTCAGTTGCTGGCATGGAGCGCCGTAGGCGCTCCATGCCAGGACCTGAGGACCTCGCAAAGCGAGGGCCGCAGTTGCTGGCATGGAGCGCCGAAGGCGCTCCATGCCAGCAACTGCGACCCTCGCAAACTTCACGTCGCAAACCAAACAGCACGACACACACATTACGACACTCGCAAACAACATACGACACACGTTCACACACATTACGGCCTCGCAACACTCAGACGCAACTCGCGAACATTACAAAATGTAACACACAATACATACACACAGCACATACATAAAAACCTTACCTACACCAAGAGGGAGCACCCAGGACCTCAAAAATACAACTAACACCTCGATTTTACTCGAAATAAAACAGTTTAGAGACTAAAAAAAAATCAAAGAGAGAGAAAAAATGGCCGCCGAACAAAACGAAAACGAGGCTACAGCACTCTAAACTCGCAAAACACCACAAGAAACTCGCAAAACACCACAACAAACTCGCAAAACGCAACAAACGACCTACGGATATTCATACCACACAGTGCACACATTCAGCATGTTTACACAGCAGCTCCACACCACTAATGCTGCAGCAACATCAACACAGATTGCCAGCTCTTCATCACAATGCTTCAAAATAGGTACAGTATATTCATTTAGTAATGTATTACATATTTCATTATTATACACCAAACAGCATTAGCTACCTTACAATTTCATTGCCGTCATTTTTTGACGGGCAATTCGCTAGTATTATTATAAGTGTGATATTCACAAATACATAAACACAAATGATAGGTGTTCTTACATATACAAATGTCACTATATAGACATTTCCATGTCACTTCAGCTTGAGGAAGCCTGTTACCCCCTAAAATATGCTGTTTTACCCTGACCATTATTAGCTTACATAGAAAAATACACTGGCTTTGATTCACACTGCAATATTCACACTGATATTTCTTAGATGATGTTTTAATTCCGTTAACTGCAACAGATTTGACAGTATCCCTTTTGCTCATAATGGAATAAATGTGTGATCTCAGGAACAAAGTACCAAAATGTGGCAAAACAGCTATGACAGTGTGTTTCCTAAGAGAGTGTTTGAATTAACCCCAAATTAAGATCTTAAAATGAATGTTGAATTCAGTGTGTACATTTAACAGAGGAAATGCAATACTATGCAAACATTTCTCTTTACCTATCTACAAATTGGCAGTAGTAGTTGGCAACATGTCAAGTACACGTTACTTTAATGCAGAGTTACAAATCAATTAATTTTATCAGATTATGGAGTTCTGAAGAGACAGTTTTCAAATTCCCTTTCAACATGGACCATGGTGGCTTCTTTAACACTTTAACATATCACTATAAATTTTAACATAATCTTCTATTTAGACTGATAAATATTACCTAAAGGAACCTATAACACCTAATATTCACTATTTCACTGTGGTTTCATTCAGTACTTAGAATCTTGAAAAAAATTAGACAACATTGGTATATAGTATGGTTGGGTCTATAATCATTCTATATAGCCCATAACATACAGTATATTGACCATAAATATGACAGAGGTGTATACTGAAAGTTAAGTCACACATCTAATACAGTTAAATACAGTTCTCTAATTTATTCATAAAGGACAGTGTCACAACCCAGAGTTGGGGGGCCACGCACCACCCCACACCAAATGCCTCCAGATTACAAGAATTTCTCTAGGTTGTAATTTTGGGTTACCTCTGGGCCCATCTTAGTTAATCAGTACATTAGCAACCAGTCCTCATGATACAGGAACACAGAAAAGCAATACTACTCTAAGTAGTTAGGAGCAGAGTTGCAGACAGAGTCCTTCATAACAATTCCCTTGGAATGAAACACACACCTCAAATTATGTATGTTCAAATGACAACCTTTATTGGTGCATAGCACTTTTATATACAACCCAGTCCATTTCATGTCTGTCAATTATGACACTAGTATGGCAAGTGTGCTGTTAACTGCCCCCTATGGTGAGGAGACTGTAAGGCTAGGGAAGCATGACCAGTTTCCATCCTCCTTCCTGCCTCTAGTCCTGTAAGTGCAATTTGAACATTAATGTTCTTTATTTGGCTTTCCCCTTGCCAGGAAAGCCACACAATATGGGTGCTAATGGAAATATCACTTTGTAGACAAGGAGTCTTTTCAAGTTTTTCCCCCGTACTATGGAGGGCCTCCACAGACCCATCATCTCTCTAATCTCAGTCGTTTTTTAAGTTTATTAAGGTCACCAAACATGCCTGTGTACCCCTTTGCATTTATAATAAATCTATTCAATAATAAACCCTGCTGTTAAGGCCACACACACACACTGCTCTGTATAATACACACACACACTACCCTGTGCAAATAACATCATATAGTGACCCCAACATTAATTATTGTGGCCTACATTACATAGCAACATTATGTCATATTCCTTAGAAAGTCTCATGTCCATTGCAATATTTAGCAATCACATGGGCTGGGGTTATAAATAACATAGTCCATAGTTCAGGTACCAGGTTCCCTTCAAGGATCTCAAATCATAAATAGTCCTGTATTTCAATATTTGGTGTACTGTAACATTAAATATTCAGCATAGTGTATTTCTTTCCCTAAGTATATACATACACTCAAAGACTTCTCATCTAGTGTGTACTCAAATATTTAGCCAGCAATATCAACATTATATACTTGTGCCCTTCCCCCTAATTTCGGACAAACTTTTTGATCACCTAAAGATCAGCAGGACAGTCTCATTATTTTTTTATATCAAATGTTGAAATACATGACTCTGTATGATTCATTATGTATATGAGTACACACTAGATGAGAAGTCTTAGAGTATATATACTTGGAGAAAAAGATACAATACGCTGAATATTTAAAGTCACAGTACACCAAATATTGAAATGCACGCTGTATTACAACCAATGTGTGATTTCTATTTCGGTATACAATTGTGTCATATGTATAGTCAATACATATGATGGGCTAAATAGAATTATTATAGACCCAACCATACTCTATACCAATGTTGTCTAATATTTTTCAAGTATTAAATGAAACAATGGTGAATTCAGTCAATATTAGGTAGTTTGGGTTCCTTTAGCTAATATGTATCAGTCCAAATATATAATGAATAGTCCTAGATTATAAGAAATCTACCATATTCTCAGTGAGGATTTAGAATGACAAATTTCTTGGAATTGCATATGCTTATTTATTTAGAATTTTTAACCATTTAAACACTCACTATTAAAGGGGATATGATAAAAATTGGACTAATATTTTTGAGACCTCTGTGTATGGGACATACCCAATGAATAAGTGTATTTGTGATTCTCAATTCCCTTGGAGCCTAAGTAATACATTGCGTACAAATACACATTAAATTGGACTGGGGGGGTAGAGAGACACACAGGGGGTAGAGAGACACACGGGGGGGTAGAGAGACACACGGGGGGGTAGAGAGACACACGGGGGGGTAGAGAGACACACGGGGGGGTAGAGAGACACACGGGGGGGTAGAGAGACACACGGGGGGGGGGTTAGAGACACATGGGGGGGTTAGAGACACACAGGGGGGGTTAGAGACACACGGGGGGGTTAGAGAGATACGGGGGGGTTAGAAAGACACGGGGGGGGGGGGGGGGGAGTGACTCGAGTATAAGCCGAGGGGGCCCTTTTTTGCCTTAAAAAAAGGGCTGAAAACTCGGCTTATACTCAAGTATATACGGTATGTCCTTTTGTATCTGAAGAGAGTGAATATCAGTTTATGAGTAGCCTGTTTTCTTTTCATGTATTCATCTACTTTGAGGTGTTTACTACTACTATTACTAATATTACTTGCCTTCCCTTTTAAGACTTGATCTTCACAATTGTGAGACAATTAGCCAATTACAGATGAGCTCATCTCAGATGTTCTGTCATTTGGAATCATGGAGCCCGATTCAATTGAGCAATCATAAGTTACCGTAGCCCGTAATTGAGGCCGTAAGCTAATTTCCTATTCAATTGGCGCCTTTTTGCAGACTCCAAACGGTTTACCGGTTACGGGCTTAAAACATTTGCAATGGTTAAACCAGGAACCTCCCGAAGCCTTTGATCTTTCACTTCCGAGAGTTATGATGGCTAAAATCGCAAATCGCTGTTCAATTGCTTCAATTCCCCAAGCCCGCAAATAGTTTCACACCCGTAAACGGCAAATGTAGGAGACAATTCTATGAGTGCTAGAGAGGTTTAACCCCTGTCCACAGCACGGTAAATGCGAATAAAAAAACAATACTGCACTGTAAATAACAGGGAAAACGACGATAGACATTAGAATTAATTGCATAACAATCTCCAGCTTGCAAATCAGCAGTAATTAAAAAATATTTTCGGGGTTTTATCGATCCCAGGAATCAAGGAGTTAATACATATCAGGCCACCCATATGGACTAGAACAGTATTGGCATTCATTTGTATCATTTTGTATTTTGACGGTTTGAGAATCCCATCGCATATCGGACCCCCGAACCTAATTGATTGACATGTAACCTCCATGTTTTACTGCCATAATGATGGCAGTCTAATTAGCTATTGGCTGTTTCGAAATGGGAGGTTACGGGCTTGTTTAATTGATCATATTCCCTCCCTCAACTGCTACAGACGAGTGCATGGTTTACGGAGCCGGCTTTTGGCCTGTAACTTGCAGGCTCCTTCAATTGAATAGCACTAGAATCAGAGACGAATGGGAGCCCGCAGCACGCCCACAGACATACAGTCTGTATCCCACGAAATGCGGGTTTGCAATTGAATTAGGCTCATGGACTTTTCTATATCCAGCTGATAACCTGAAGGTTACTGGCAATAGTCCAATCACCAGCTAAAAAATTTATTAAAGAATTACTGTATATCCTACAATACAAACACAGCTTTAACATGGACAAATAAGGATAATAATAATTTAGGAACATAGCAAACCACATTTTAATTAAGAATTTTTCTAATTTATAAAAACTAATTTGAAAATATTATTTTTAATTGACCCTAGTAAAATGAGATCTTTCATCATTAATATGCATTTATTGTCAGAGTTTATCTCTTTCCTATTTTTGACCCTAGCTATTATATGCGTTACCGGGTTCTATTCTATTGTTCTGTCCCTCATATGCTGATATCTTTGCTGTTTTTCTATATAACATTTCATTAAAATGAAATGTAAAATAGCATCCCATTGAATGTAATGTAAATGAGTTGAATAAATAGCATAAAGGGACAATATGTTCTTTCCTATCAAATTTCGTTCTTGCAATGCGAGAGAGTAATGTAACAGGTGACAGTAATGACAATGTAATGGGAGTCCCATTATAGGGTGAACACAGTGATATAACTGTACAGAACAGAACACTATTGCAATTGGTTAACCACAATACATACTAACCACAAACAAAGTTGTTTTCATTTGGAATATAATTGAAATGAAATTGTACAGTAATGGAGACCAAAGCAGGAAACACGTGCAAATAATGGGGACTTGAACTATCTTGAATCTATAATGAATGGTTCTTGTAATGTTCTTATTTTCAGAATGTCTTACAATGTGTAATTTTAGACTACAATACATCTGATATTCTCTGCTTTATATTTGTTACTGTTAATACAAATTGTTTTTCTGCTTTCTTTAGTTATTACAGTGATATACACTTACAACACAAAAAAGTCTTCTGTCACATTAGCACATTTAATATAATAAAAGTAGCATTATTTTGTCAGCAGAGAAAAAACTGAACCTGTTAATAATGTCAGCTATAACTGGATGCTCACTTCTGAAACCATATAAAAATACTGCAATTGTGGCACAATGTTCTTTTTGTTTCACTGTATTTAATAAAGCATTTCCTGGTGTATATATTCAGTATTACGCCATTCCTGTGTGCCCTGACATGAGAAAATCCAGACTATGGCCTCCATTCCATAGCTCCCGTAGAAATTCTCTGAAGGCTGCCTACAGGTTTTGAAAGCTAAGTACCGTAGTTATTTAATGGTGTCTAGAAAAAAGAAGCCTGTAAAACCTACCGACTCGCACCCAGGGGAGTTGCTAAAGCTTTCTAGCTCTAACATGTACTCGTAGACTGCTTGCAGGAGCCTCCCAGTCTGAATCTCAGTAGTCTCCTTAGGGCTTCAATCTAGACAGAAGAGGACTGATTCTTCAATCAACAGGGAAATGCCCATTTATCCAAGGCTGAATAGAGAGGAAAAGGTCTTCACTGATCATCGCTCGAGGGTATCAAAGAAAAGGTAATGTATATTTTGCCCCCTACAGGTTTAATTATGTTTTTAATTTCAGTATATTAATTTATTTTCTGAATTTAGTGTTAGAGACTATGGGGGTCCTTATGAACCCTCATGTGTAGTGGATCGGTCTATAGGCATCCAATATGTACTACTGTGGTGGTAGGAAGGGTGCCATTTATCCAAAGCTGAAGAGGGAGGACAAGGCCTTCTCTAATTATCGCTTGAGGACATCAAAGAAAAGGAAATTTATTTTTTGCCCACTACAGGTTTAATTTTGTTTTTATTTTCAGTAGTATTATTTTATTTTCTGAATTTAGTGTTAGAGATTATGGGGGTCCCTATGAACCCCCATGTGTGGTGGTTGGGTCAATGGGCATCCAGGACTGGTTCTTCAATCAACAAGGAAATGCCCATTTATCCAAGGCTGAAGAGTGAGGACAAGGTCTTTGCTGATCATCGCTCCAGGGTGTCAAAGAAAAGGTAATGTATCTGTGGTGTTAAAAAGTATAGAACTTAGTATAACATGTGGTCCATAGAGACCCCCATAATATAAGGGATAATATTAGGTGCCACAGGTGTCCATAGGAGACCTCCCCATAGTACTTTAGATTACCATAAGGGTCCTGTGTAAAAGATCTATACTGGAAAGATCTTAACAGCATTGATAACCTCAATATATCGCCCAATTAGCTGGGGCCAGACATCTTGGAGAGTTAAATGAGATGGGCCTATGAAGCCTTGCTGAGAACAAGGCTCCAGAAGTTGATGGAATTCCAGCTGAACTATTCAAAATCCTACAAGATGATGCTGATGATGCTGAATATTTTGCTTGCATTATGCCATCAAATTTGGAAAAATCAAGAGTAGCCAGTCGACTGGAAAAAGTCAATGTACATTCCAATCCCATAAAAGGGAGTGCCAAAGATTATCAAACAATCACACTCCTGCTTAAGAATCAGCACCATCAATATATAGACAGCGAACTACTAGATGTGCAAATCTCATTCATAGAGGAATCAAGAGAACAAAAACCCATTGTTCGCTGGATAATAGAGAAAGCGAGTTCCAGAAAAATATTTAGATCTGCTTCATAGACTATTCTAAAGCTTTACCTGCGTGGATCTCATCTGCTTCCTAAGGATTCTGTATGTGGACCAAGAAGATACAGTCTTAACTGAATATGGAACTACAGAATGGTTCAAGATTGGGAAAGGAGTGTGAAAGGTTGTATATTGTCACCGTATTTATTCAACTTACACATAGAATGCATCATGCCTAAGGCCGGGCTGGACGAAACCATAGTCAGAATCAATATTACTGGGAGAAATAACAACCTCAGATATGTGGATGATACTACTCGAATGGCTGAAATTTGCGAAGATATAAGGGGCCTGTTGATGTGGGTGAAATAAGAGAGTGCAAATACTGTCCTGCTGATCAAGGTTAAACAGATGTAGATAATGGCAAACATCAATCTCAGTTTCTGGAAAATAGATGGGGAAGAGGGAAAGAAGTGGAGGAAGGGACACATTTTATTTTCCTGGGCTCTAGGATTATTATTATTATTATTATTATTATCGTTTATTTATAACGTGCCAACATATTCCGTAGCGCTGTACATAAGATACGTTCAAGACAAAGATACATACAAATTAACACATAGTAAAACAAGGAGGGCCCTGTCTTTGAGTTTGGAATCCAGTGTCCATGGTGCTTTCCCCAAAGCACCTTGTGGGATTGAAACTTGCAGACTTACATCCTAAAGGTATTGTGTGAGGAAAAGGAGGGAGAGAGATTGGAGAGTGTGTTAGGGTGGAAGGTATTACGCTTCTTTAAAGAGATGTGTTTTTAGAGAGGTTTTGAATGTTTTGAGGCTGGAGGATAATCTGGTGGAGCGAGGCAAGGAGTTCCAGAGAATAGGGGCAGCACAAGAAAAGTCCTGAAGGCGAGAGTGAGAGGAGGTGACATGAGTTGTGGAAAGAAGAAGGTCATTAGCAGAGCGAAGAGGGCGGGTGGGGGAGTATTTGGAGATGAGACCAGAAATGTTTGGGGGAGTGCTGAACGTTGTGTATGGAAGACGAGTCTAGCAGAGGCATTCATAATGGATTGAAGTGGAGATAGTCGGGTGGTGGGTAGGCCAGCAAGAAGCGAGTTGCAGTAGTCCAGTTGAGAGACGATGAGAGAGTGTATAAGGATCTCTGCAGATGGTGACTGCCGCCATGAAAGACATTTGCTTCTGGGGAGGAAAGCTATGCCAAGCCTGGACAAGTAGTAAAGAAATAGTAATAGTAAATAAATTAATCTATCAGCAAACATTTGCATAGTTAGAACAATGGTATTTCCAGTAGTAACTAGTAACTAATACAGATGTGGGAGTTGAACCATAAAGAAGGCTGAGCACCATAAAACTAACAGAGAAAACTGTTTAGAATCCTGTGGACTCCAAGGTCTAATAAATCCATACTAAAGGAAATAGCCAAACTGTTCACTGGAAGGTTTGATAATGAGTCTAAAGCTCATATATTTTGATCATATCATGAGAAGATAGGATTCCCTAGAGTAGACTGTGATGCTAGAAAAGATTTAAGTCGCACGAAGTAGAGGACTGGAGAAAGATGGATAGATGAGGTAATTGAAGCAATGAACATGAGCATGAGGGAGCTCAGATTGGTAATAGCCGACAGATGTTCCTGACATGCTGTAGTCCATTGGTTCAGAGACAACTGAATGACTAAACAACAACATACATTCAAATCCAAAGGTAACAATCCAGATACAACTACCAAATAGTTTACTATTCCAAACTCATGGCACCCCGTTCTTCCATCGCAGCTCGATAGCGCAACGTCATCAGAGTGCAGAGAACTGTGCTCTGATGGCGCTCTGCACTCCAGCCTAAAGCCCGCAGACATTCGGCCTGTATACCATAACTTGCGGTCTTGCAATTAAATGTGGCCCATTGTCTAGTTCTGTTAGGAAGAAATGCTGGAATGATATAAGGAAGGTATGCAGACTTACTATCCTATCGGTAGTCTCCTTTGAAATTTCAGTCAATTGATACTTTTCATAGCAAGCAAATGAAAAGTTACACTAGAGAAATGGACTAAATGGATTAAAATATAACTTGTCTCAGTATATTTCAGCTTCTCAGTTATATTACATAGGTTAGTAATGTCTCTCTGCGTTTGGTATGGCAATAGAAGTAATTGGCAGTAAAATGATTAATCATAAAGGCTCTTTATTGTTAATCGTGTCTTATTTGCTATTGTGAGTTTAGGTGGCACGTCCTTTGAGCGCAGCTCAATAGCGCAACGTCATCAGAGTGCAGAGAACTGTGCGGGTAATAAAAGGTTAAAATGCAGTGTTTCTATTGGTTGGTATCAGGTGCCTATGAAGGCAGCTCTGTGGGTGTGGAAAACAGGTTTTATTTTTAAATAAAATAAATATGTATGTGTATGGTATGACTCAATGTGTTTCTGATATAAGCAGCATGTGTTAGATTAGAAAAAAGGTAAAAACAGGGAAAGTTAGATATACCTTTAAGCAATTATTTTTTAAATATTTTTGTGCTACCAGTAGCTGTAATACACCACTACATTTCTTAATGAAAATCAGTTTATAAACTTTCTTAGTAGATTTGCATGTTCCTCACTTGAAACTTCCAGAAATAGATTATGAAGTTTGTTTTCCAAAGTTATGTTGATATTTTTGCTGATTCAGTTGTCATGGGAGAAAACCTAAATAAAAAGGCTTGTAGGCAACAAAACCAAGTTACATTGCTTCTTAATAGGGCTCTTTTTACTGAAATACTATCTTCAATCTCTAATAATCTCTTTACATAAGCATAGTTTTCCAGCACAACACTTTTCAGCCTTAGGGAAATATAATTGGGAGAGTGAACACACACACCAGCGATACAATTTACTTGTCTCTTTTTATAATGCCTAAAAAGTTGTAACAGGTAATGTAGTTAAAATAAGCTATTATAGAAAATAAATATAATATAGAATGGGAAAAGTAAAACAAACGGATGCTGTTGGTGCAGGGACTTTTTTCTAGTTGGGTAATTACTTTACTCTGAATGGTTTATATCTTAATTTATATTATTATCGTTTATTTGTAACACACCAACATATTCCGTAGCGCTAATTTATAATATTTTTATGACAATTACCGGATTCCAAGCTCAAAGACAGGGCCCTCCATTCTTTGCAATGTGTGAATCTTGAACTTGTCATTGCCTGTAACTTAACTTATGTATAGTGCTACGGAATATGTTGGTGTGTTACAAATAAACAATAGTAATAATAATTGTTATCCCAATTCAATGCCTTCACAATTAATATTTAGATAGGTGGCTAAAAATAATGCAGAAAAAGTGTTTCCATTTTTAAAATGGAGTAATGAGTATTTGTGACTTAGCATTTGTGGTATTCATTGAGATATACAAGTCCCTTCTGGATCGCTACCTTGTCGTGGTGAAGGGGTTTGTATATCTCAATGAAGCTGTGAGCTATGCCATGTAGGATCACCCAAGATGGGCAGGTCATAGCAAAGAGGTCATACAAATAATGGTCCACTGGAGAAGGAATTGACAATCCACTTCAGTATCCTTGCCAAGAAAACCATTTGGATGAGCAACACCAGAAACAGACAGATATGCCTGGCATGCTGTGCCTATATGTTCAGCAAGAGTTTGGTCTGTTTACAAATAGACTCCTGACTGTTTCATGATTAACAACATATGCCAGCACCGGCCGGTGAAGCACTGTGTGAAGACAAAGATTAATAGGTTTTCACTGAAATTCAGGAATGCAGCAGGACAAGTTAACATCTGCCATTTTTAGCAGATTCCAGCAGTCATTTCCCTGCACAGACTAATTTGTGAAGGGTTAACTCTCTGTGTTCATGGCAAGAAGCAGAGTGTCTGGGGGCATGTCAGAGTTTCCATGTAAACAGAGATTTCATTTATATAATTTCTCTGTAAAAAAAGAACATATTTGAAAAAATCAAAAAAGCGTCTCAACATGTTTTTGGAAGATCTTTTCTGTGGTCCAAACTGTGCTGTATTATGTGGCCCTTTAAGTACAAGTCAAAAACAATTTTAACATTTTGCAAAGGAATGAAGCGCCCTATAATGATCTTAAAATCTAACGTTCATAGTGCTTGTTCCCAAAGCACCAACACAAGATTGAAAACTCACAAACTTAAAAGATAAAGGGTTTGGGTGAGGTACAAGGAGTAATAGATGCATAGTGCATATTAAGGCAGAGGGTGATAAGCTTCTTTAAAGAAATGCGGTTATGATGATGATAATTATTATTATCATTATTATTGTTAATAATAATAATTGTAATATTAATGATAATAATAATAAATATTATAAAATATATCTATGTTTCCTTTCATAAAGATTTTTTAAATGTAAGTAGGCTGCTTTTTAAATGTGCAAGTTTTGTTTTAGAGCTATTAAGATGTCTGTTCTGGCCATTATTATATTTATTAGTGCATTAGTTCTAAAAAGTAGCTTTGATTGTTCTTTTCTTCTTAACAACATTTACCCAAATAAATTACAAATTGGATAATTATAGGTACTTTCAATTTCATTAAAATACTTAATGATTTTTTCAGTTTGGCGTGACAGCAACCACAGCACGGTTTAAAAAATGATTCATAACATCTAACAATTATTTCTTGCCTGCCTTTCCTAAACATAATTCAACATGTTATTAATAACAGTTTTTGCAAAGAAATTATCTTTCACTATGACAAATTCAAAATTAATTACAACTATAAGCAAAAAAAAATGTTAGTGGAAAGGTAGAGACATTATAAAAATGTCAAATTATCCATAAAATATGTATGTATTATTATGTACACACGTTGTTTATCCTTATCCACACCTTCTAGGTAATGCATGGTTTTTCCATCTACACCCAGTTGGGCTGATCTTAATTCTGCTAACTATTGTAGCCATTTTATTTCCCTTTATCCCTTCCTAGTGGTTAGTGGTAACAATTACTAGGATAATATTCAGTTGAAAATTAATATTATTATTATTATCTTATATTTATAATGCTCCAACATATTCAGCATTAACTTTAAGCCCAATTCTATTGCCCAATTCATACATTTATACACACTTTATATCACTCCTAATATTGCCACAATGACTATGGGCCCGCCAAAGAAAATAATTTGTCCTTAAAACTCCATTGATTTTAGCACAGCTTAGTCATTATGAGCTCTAAAAAAAATAAAAGTTACACAAAATCGATATTCTATTGGACCCATATCTATAGCTTGCAAATAAAATCTTATCACTTTTCTGTAAAAAATATGAAATTAGTAAATAGGACTCGCAAGGGCTTTTTCAAACACTTATTAAAGCTATAACAGCAATTAAATACACAATTCTGTACTTTGAAAGAATTGGGAAGGCATGGAAAGACATTAAAATGAATTGCACAACAATCTCAAACCCACAAATATTCAAATAAAAATATTATTTTTAACTGTTATTTCTGAGTAACATTGTTCCTAAGACTCAAGGAGTTAATACATATCAGGGAACCCATATGGACTAAAACAAATGATCTAATGCATTTTATAGATTGCTAGATAGCAAGCCCGGTCAGCAAATAGTACTCATTGACACAAATTCATTTGTAGCCTCCAATTGCAGATTACATGTTACTTCCATGTTTTACTGTCATTCTGATGACGGTCTCATTTACTATTGGCTGTGTCTAAGAAGTCAATTACAGGCTTGCCTAAATATTGCAATGATATTGCTTAAATATTGCAATCATATGATCACGCCCCCTGAAATCCTACTTAAAAAAGGCATGGTCTATGGGTTTAGGCTTATGGAGGCAAATTGTGAGCTTGAGTCAATAGAATACATCTAAACAGTTAGAGAAAAAACACCTGCAGTCAAATTTACAAGTTTGAGACATTTGCGGCCTTCTAATAGAACTGGGCCCTTTGTGTCGGAAAGAAGCATTGCATTCTTAACAGCCAGTACGTAAAGTGGCGGAAGCAACTAAGAGCTAATTAAGTGTCTCTACTACTGAATTGTCTGATAATACGGATATAGTATTTACTAATTGTTAATAATTCCTGGGAGAAGGTAGGGCAAACGCATATAATCTAAGCAGCCAGTGCTGCTCTCTATCTCAGAGAATCTACTCTGTGGTGTGACGTCACAGCTATGCAATACACATGTACGGCCTGACACATGTTTTGCTTATTGACTTCTACAGAGGTGGAACTGATGCTGGGGAGGAGGCGTGCTTTTATAAGGTAAGTAGATGGATTTAATAGGTCACTAATGATGTCATTCATTTAACTTTTACAGGTACCAAGGATCATTTGGAGATAAAGATTCGCTCAGGGGAAAGATCCAATAAAATGAGCTAATTTTATACAAGAATCCATAATTGTTAAGGATCAAGATAATCATAGACTACTAGGAAACATTTATATAGTGATGCCAATTAAAACAAGGAGTCAAGAAGCTTCTAATAAAATCTACAGACCTGTGTCTTACTTGATTTTTTTTTCTGTAAAGTTTATTTTTTTATACATAATTTAACTTCTTTACAAGAGAGTCTTATCTATTTGTTTGAAAGTCAGATAGTTGTTCCTAAAATTGTAGATACATACCCCAATATCAAAACGGAAAAAAAAGTGACAAGAGAAAAACATGTAAGAAGTATTTTCAGTCACATTACGGACTATTACAGTGCTTGGTCCCACTTTATGCCATATCAGAATAATATAAGAATAATCCAAAGGTTAAATCCATAGTTGAAAATTGTCGAACTATAGGTTACATAGTTACACAGTAATTGTTGTTGAAAAAAAGACTTTATCCCATCAAGTTCAACCTTTTAAGATCTCCTCTAAAATGCAATATGCAGAATAATTGTTAATTGATCCAGAGTAAAGCAAACAGAAAAAGAAAAAACGAGTGAAACTTTGCCAATTGTCTCAAAAAGGGGAAAAATATAATTCCTTCCTGACCCCAGATACTGGTGATCGGATTCCTCCCTGGAATAATACTCCCTTTCTAATTATCCAGGATAACCCTGAATGGCCTTTTTATTTAAAAATATATACAATCCCTTCTTAAAGTTATCTATTGAATCCACTGTCACCACCTCCTTTGGTAGATAATTCCACAGATTAACCCCTCTTACTGTGAAGAACTCTTTTCTTTCTTTAAGGTGGAATCTTTTTACTTCCAACTTCAAAGGATGTCTTCTTGTCAGTTGAAAACATCTTGGCACAGAAAGGTCCTTGACAAATCTTTATACTGACCCGGGATGTATTTATACAGGGTAATATCCCCTGTTAGACGCCTTTTTTCTAGAGAAAATATGTTTCATTTGGTTAGTCTTTCTTCATAATTTAGCCCCTCCATTAGTCCCTTATTAGTTTTGTTGTCCTTCTCTGTCCTTTTTATAAAGTGGTGCCCAAAATTGTACTCCATATTCCAAATGAGGGCGTACTAGGGATTTGTTTAGTGGCATAATTATATTTGCTTCCCTGGCTTCTATAACCTTCTTAATACATGATAATATTTTATTTGTAGGTGTAAAATCAAAGGTGATAAATCAGTACATATAGTTTTCCTAATACCCATCATATCTCATCTTACTACAATTAGTGGTGAATTTTATTTTATTAATAATTATATTTATCATTAATATTGCAAAGGTTGTAATATTTGGATGTGAATTTATCTGCACTAATAATTATGAGATTAATATATACAATGCATATGTAATGAGTATGGATATGTTGTTGTTGTGATGCCAATCAGTCGTGTCCAAATCTCAGTGACCATATAGACCACAACATGCCAATCATTATTTCTCGGTCGTACTTAGCCATGAAGTTTTCTTGGCACAGGTACTGGAGTGAATTGTCAGTTCCTGCTCTAGTGGGACCTCAATTAGTCTGACTTCTCTGCCCATCTTGGGTTACCCTACTGCTACATTGAAGTACATAAGAGCCTTTGCCACAACAAGGTAGCGATCCAGAAGGGGATGGATTTATAAACCATTCTAATAACATATTCATTTTTCTGTTATAGGTATAGTGTCATCTCATTTCTTTTTTCACTCTTATTATGTAGTTTTTGGAAATGTTTAATGCATTTATGCACATATAAGATTTTTATTATAAAAAACTTTACATGTTATAGCTGGGGTTTCATAGGATAACTTCTCACTTTATAGGTTTATATTTGTAACATATATGTGGTCATTTATTCAACCCAATATATATACAAAATTTAAAGTTTAGAATCTAATCTCTCAAATAAGTATTTACTCTCACATATGTACAGTATTAATGGATTTATATTAAGTATGCTCTATATATCACAACTGACCCTATTCTATTGCCCAGATTGTACATTTATACACACTTTGAACCACTCTTAAAAATGTCACATATTCTATTAGCTAGTCACATTCTGATTACGAGTTCCCCGCCCACAATCAAGATACAAATTCGGCTTAGAACTCCATTGGTTTTAGCACAGCTCGAACATTAAATAATTAAAGTTACACAAAATCGATATTCTATTATACCCTTAGGTCTAGCTCGCAAATTAAGTCTGACCCACAATTGAAAAAAGTATCAAGTTTCTGTCAAACATATTATGGCCCCTATTCAATTGAGCAATTGTAAGGTAATCTAGCCCGTATACTAATTTGCTATTCAACTGGTGTCTTTTAGTGGGCCGCAAATGATCTGCGGGATACAGACTTAAAAATCCCTGTGTTTGTCGAAATCGTAACTCCAACCCAGCTAGGTCTTTGATCTTTCAAGCCCGTAAATGTTACAATCACAAATGGCTATTCAATTGCTACCATTCCTCAAGCCCACAAATGATTTCACACCCGTAAATGGCAAATGTAAAAGACAATCCTACGGGTACCAGATAGGACTCGCAAAGGGGGTTAAACACTTGTTCGTACCACCGTAGAAGCAAATAAAAATCAATACTGCACTGAAAAAGACAGGAAAGTGATAAAAGACATTAGTATTAATTTCACAACAATCTCAAGCTCACAAATCTGCAATTAAAAAATATTTTGTTAATGTTTTTTTTTCATGTTATACTGATCCCATGAATCAATGAGTTAATACGTCAGGCCACACACATGAACTAGAACAGTATTGTTATTCATTTTTATTATTTTGTACATTGCTGGATTGCAAAACCGATCGCATATCAGACTTCTAAACGGTAATTGATTGACGTTTAACCTCCATGTTTTACTGACGTCATGATGACTGTCTCATTTACTATTGTCTGTTTCTAAATCTGTAGTTGCAGCCTTGCTTAACTGATCATGATCACGTTCTGAACTGCTACTTTTGATTGCATGGTTTACGGTTTCGGCTTTCGGGCCATAACTTGCGGGCTTGTTCAATTGAATCGTTCTGCAATTGTAGCAAATCTCACCCCTGCAGACATACAGCCTGTATAAAGTAATCTGCGAGCTTGCAATTGAATAGAGGCATATGAGTACTAAATATAATTCGCAAGGGCTTTTTCAAACACTTACTATAGCTGTAGCAGCAATTAAACACACAATACTGTACATTAAAAGCATGTTGCTTTGGAGGTGTGCATTGGATCACTGTCATGTTAAACAGTGAACCATCTGCTCATTTTCGGGTGTGAAAACATTTGGGGGCTTGAGGAATTGTAGTGATTTGCGATTGTAACATTTACAGGCTTAAAAGATCAAATGCTTAGTTGGATTGGAGTTATGATTTTGACAACAGCAGGAATTTTGAGCCTGTAACCCGCAGATAGTTTGTGGGTAGCTAAAAAACGCAAATAGAATAGCAAATTAGTTTAAGGGCTACATTACGGGCTCCAGTAACCAACAATTGCTCTATTAAATAGGGGCCTAAGTATATTTCCTAACTGCTGAGATCTGTGTAGGGAACTATGTTTTCCAATTTAATTTGATAACATCACTACCAAGTGCTATTAATAAATATTATCAGCCTCAATAAATTGCGATTCGGCCAATTGAATAGGGCTCTATATAAGCACAGATCATATTTTTTTACAGAAGTTTTTAGTTAGTGAACTTCCATCCAAAAGCAAGGTCTTCACTAACTAAAAACTTCTGTAAAAATATATGCTATGTGCTTAAATAGAGCCCTATTCAATTGGCTGAATCGCATTTTAATAAGGCTGTATATCAATATTATCAGGCAGTTCAACAGTAGAACTAATTCTGATTGATCTCTGTGGTTGGAGGCTTGACTAACTTCTTTTACCAGTTTTTGGTTAAGGGATAAGAATAATTCTTTACCAATATGTTGCTAATACCTATTTTTGATAACAAAGTACCAGTTGTTTAACCAATCCATTGTTAAAAAATACACCATTCTACAAATGTGTGATTAATTGTATTACTTGAACGTGCAGTAACTGAAATATTGCATGATTCTTTATACAAATTGTCACTCACCTAAAATTGGATAATCCATGACCTTATCGCTTTAGATCTGTAGTCATAATAAAACTTTTACTTTATGAGGAATAATGTTAATGAGAATAGACTATGCAGGTACATGACTATGATACTATATAGAAGTGACAAATGTGTTTAATTGTTATTGAAACATTTACATGTATTATTCCCCTGAACCCACATAAGCACGCTAGTGTACTAAAGTCAAGACTGTTGGATTAAGACTGGGAATTAAACCGATTACTATACTGATAGCATTTTTTGGCTTTCTGCTGTTCCACATTATTTAAGTCATATAGGATACAGTAATTGTATTGGACCTTCATATCCTACCATAACCTACAGTTATACTTATTGTCTATCTGTGAGATCTAGAAGCCCCTAGTGCTTACAATTTTATTTTATCTTTGCCATCTTTTTTTAATTTTATTTTTGTCTTTTTAATAAGTCTTTTTTTATATATATTTATTTTGTAATAAAAAATACACATATTTAACATCTATGATATAGATATACAAAAATCTAGAAATATCTTTGTTCTTTTTATCAATTTTTTAACAGTGATAAATCAAAGAAAAAATCTTTTTATTATTATTTTTTCCCTTTTTTATTTTTTTTACGCACTTAATTATCTTAAATATTGTAACAGAGTGAAAAAATGAAAATAGTTATTAAAAATGCAGGGGGGAGAAAAGGGATAGTGGGATGATTTAAGAAATCATTTTTTGATCTTGGATAAATTATTTTCTTTTTGTTTATTTTCTTTTTTCTTTTTTCCTATTTTTGTCTTCCTTCTTTTTCTTTTCTTTTTTAGTCTTTTCCCTTTTCTCTCCTTTTCATGCCTCTGCTTTCTTTTCTCCTTTTTTCAATAATTCTTGAATATATAAGAATCTTTTATTTATTTAGTGTGCTGTTTCTAGTAGTTCCCTTGTATATATGAGATCACTATGAACCCTACTTCACGTCTCCTGAGACTTGTGTTTTCCTCTATCTCTTTAATAACATTAAAATATCAGAAGTATCTCTAGAGAGAACAAAAGACACTTCTTAGCCTTATCTTTGTGATTTCTGGTAACATTATCCTATCCAAATAGGTACAAACATCAGGACCTAAATTGAACAAGACTGCTTCTAGATTGTTAAATCTTTGTCCATTTAGAAGGGACTTACACCCTGCTTCTTAAGGAAAAGAGAACAGTCACCTTTTTTGAAACTTGGATATCATTCATTAATAACCTATCTCAAGAAATGAGATTAAACTGAATAATCTATTTAACCATATTGCCTCATATACTACTGAACCTCTTTATGGGAACACACCAGTAACATTTTAATTGTATTTGGTGCCTGACCTACCCATGAGCATCTACATATGTTGTTCTAGAGAAAAAAATGGACTATTTATATGTGGCAAGCTATTTTGATGAACGGAGAGAATTATTTAAGTTTTAAAAATATTGATTGTTCAATAATAATTTTAACTACAAGTATCTAGGTTTTGTAACATCTGTTATTCATGGCAATTCAGTATTGTAAAGAGAGGTGTAAAAACAAACAGTGGCTTTTTATTTAATTCAAGTGCAACAGACATGTAAAACATACCACTTGAAATCCAGTAATAATATTCTAAGAATACTATAAGTTTAAAAATAATCTTATTAGGTATTCCTTCATAAAATAAAAAACATTTAGCCATATTTTTTTTTATAAAGAAAAGTAAAGCTCCGCAGCTGTCATGTCTGACTTAATAGGTTTTGTTATGTGCATATTTTTTTTAAATGGTGAGATCTTTGCTGATTTTTTTTTGTACAATTAGGATAAACAAGTATTGCGTCTTTTTTGCATATGTTTATATTCTTGCATTATGATCTTGTTAAATGGATGATGAAAAAAGCACTTGCATACATTTTTATTTATCACACACTGATAACCACTTCTTATTATATACTGTTTTTTGTAACTTCATTGGGACAGGAGGTATTTTAAGTAAATCTTCTATTACAGCATTTCTTTAATTGTGCAATATATTCCTTTTTATACTATAGTGCTGGTAGAGGGATGCAGTTTTTACAGCATTTTAGTTTTATTGGGGCAATCTACACCTTTAGATATATTATCCAAGCTAGCGTGAATTTTCTGTACATTCTTGTCACTGCCTTGATGGTTGTCTATGCTAATTTAATTCCTTAATAGAGATGTCGCGAACAGTTCGCCCGCGGACTATTCGTGGCGATTTTGGCATGTTCGCGTTCGCAGTAGACGGCGAACACATGCGCTTTTCGGTTCGCCTCCTATACTTTATCATTGAGGAAACTTTGACCCTGCACCTCACAGTCAGCAGACACATTCCAGCCAATCAGCAGCATACACTCCCTTCCAGAGCCTTCCATCTGAAGGACAATAATATTCTGCTCTGTTTCACCAGTCATAGTTGGTGTACCATACATTGAAAAAAAAACAACCCTTTTTTCCTTTAATCTAATTTCAGTTGCCTGCCTGTGTCAGGCTCACAGCTTATATTGTGCTCAGTGAAATAAAACAACACTTTTTTGACTGTAATAGATTGAACAGCAATTGCCTGCCTACAGGCGTGTGTGTGAAGCCTATTGCATCTACTCTGCCAACTTTTGCCAGTGCACAGTGATAAGTCATATCTGGTGCAACCGTAGTGTACAGTTACATAAAACAACACTTTTTTGACTGTAATAGATTGAATATCAGTTGCCTGCCTACAGGCATGTGTGTGAGGCCTACAGCACCTACTCTGCCAACTTTTGCCAGTGCACAGTGACACTCATATCTGGTGGCACCTTAGATTGCACGCGCAGTGCCCCAAATTTGATGTAAGAGGTCCGACCAAGCATCTTTTTCCATCTCCCTGTTCCAAAAATCAATGCCATATACACGTCCCCTAATAGTAGACGTAACAGGGATTAAACCGATAGGAATAGTACTACTTAACAGTACACACCTTATAATAACGCAGACAGAGGCATCACAGAGAGAGGAGTCTGAAGAAGAGGAGTCAGAGGAGGAAGGTGGCTTTGAGGAGGTGGAAGACCAAACACAGCAGGCGTCCCAGGGGGCTTGTTGTCACCTTTCGGGGACCCTTGGTGGCTGGGTGGAGGAAGAGACCTTTAATGACATCAGTGAGGACAAGGAACGGGACAAGGCTAGCTTGGTATCCAACCTTGTGCAAATGGGGAGTTTGCGGTTGTGCAAAGGGACTGTTTGTGGTTGTTTGCGGTGCATTAAACGGGGAGATTGGTCTGTTACTGAGAAGCAGGTGTAACCCTTAAACTACCTGATCGATACAACATCATACCTGATGTTTTAAAGCACGTTATTCCAAACAATTTGGGAAGGTTAGGTGATTTATGCCCTTTATGGCTTAAAACCAGACTCTGCATCAACTATGAAATTTTCTGTGGGAGTTTCTCCGGCATGTCCCCTTGAAACAACTTTCCCATCACTATTGTGGCCAGAAAGAGTCCCTGTGGGTTTTGAAAATCGCCTGCCCATTGAAGTCTATGGCGGTTCGCCGGGTTCACCCGTTCGCGAACATTTGCTGGAAGTTCACGTCCGCTGTTCGCGAACCTAAAATCTGATGTTCGCGACATCACTATTCCTTAACAAATGTAAATATGTTAGTAACGTAATTTTTAGCAAACATATGATCAAATAGTATATTATTTTAAGTTCATAAAAAGGCTCTTGACCAATGGGACATACCCAAAAAGTACTTGGACGACTTAAAGAATTAAATGCTCTAAAGAGAATATTAAGTTCGCTATGTAGGAATATTTTTGGGCAAACAGCCTCTAAATGGTTCCCGTGACCAACATTTTGCTGTAAGTGCCAGCAATAAATATACTCTGTTCTTAAGCATATAGTGTATTGATCATTTTATTGTTATGTGGCTGTTTCTGTCATGTCTCCGTGTCTTCCACATATTAATGGGCCACAATATTATTTAGCAATGCTTTGTGCCTCTATAAATTCCCTACAATCCTTTCTCCTCTGACAGGCTTCAGATACTCCATTCTGTTTCAGATCCTAACACAAGCCTTGTAATGTGCGGTGTATTTATAATCTGACCCCAATTAACACTGACCTTTCAACCTATTTACAATACACTGTGCTCCCTGACAGTTTGTTCTGATTTAATCTTCAGCATTGACCCCAGTTCAGATCATTGCCTAGACATTCATTGCTTGAGGTGGGAGATACACTTCTTGATATGGCATTGGATATGATGGGAGGTTAGCTGCTAATTTTACACTGTCAGATATTAGTGTTTTTCATGTACATACTTCACTATTATATTTTCATCCAGTAAAAAAATTATTGAAAAACATTATTATTAGCATTGCAATATATAGAGATGCATTTTTTTTTTACAAGATAAGGAGTCAGTGAAAACATTTCCAGAGAAACTATTTTTACTCAACTTATAAATAATACAGTTCTAATTATGAACAATCAGGATTACATAAAAGAAAGAAACAGACAACTGACAGACAGTACCTATTAAAACAAACGGAACCAGGATTCTACAGAGGAATATCCCATCATCTCAGGATATGTATCCAAACATTCCCTAAGAATGTGCAGCAAGAATTGGAGCAGCTCATACCCACCCATCCTACAACTGGGACTTTCTACATGCGGCCATAGATCCACAAACCAGGCAACCCAGGGAGACCAATTGTTACAGGTATGGATATACTGACTGAATAAATATCTGGCCTTGTTGAAAACCTCCTTAAGCCACTAGTTACCAACACCAGCAGCTATATACAAGACACCACTGACTTTCTCAACAAACAAAGGGCCCTATTCTATTGCCGAATTCTTAAATGTATACACACTTAAAACTGCTCTTAACATTGCCAAAGGTTCTGTAAAAACTATTAACCTATTAATACCTACAATACTGTACTTATGATGTCAGTGAACTATTTAAATTGCTTAAATGCAGCGGCCCTCTCCTTACAGCTCCTGCCTTTGACAAAGCTGCGCTATAGCGGTCAAATGGCTGTCAGGCTCCTTTTGTAAAGTCAAATTTGTTCAGGGTTATTAAAATCTATTTATAAATCTATATTCAATAAATACCCAGCTATTGGATGAGTCAGATTACAGATTAATTTATATTTCATTTTTAGCTTCCTATTTTGAAATTGTACTGGCGTCTCTTTTCTGTTTTTGGCTTGCCGTTCTAGGAATAAGCCTTGGCTCTCGCACCGGCTATTGTACTTTCTTTAGCACAGTGGTACAAACTGTTTTTGATGGGGTTTCTCAATGTGAATTCATGCTATGTGGCTTTATGGCCTTTATTGTTTATTAGTGTATGTACACAAAGACAATGGACTGCAGTTTCTTTGTGGACCAGTACATTTTAGGTTCATTAAAATGCTGATGGAGATTAGAGCAGTTTGTGAGCTATATATGCCTCAAATATATAAAAAAAACATTCTGAGGTTTTATTGCCTTTCCCCATTGAGTATTTACAGTTGTGTTCTTTTATAATAACATTTTGCTCAGAGGATAAGAGGTTCAAGTTAGTTTTGGGGGACTAAATAAGTCCTTAAACAGTAGGTATCACAGTGAATGTCCCCTCCCTCATAAATATAGTTCCCAGTGTCTTTTCTATCCTATTTTGCAGTGGTGATATTTCATACCACATATAGTCCTAACTAGTTACTCAACTCCTAAGTGGTGACATTTTAAACCACTTATGTGTGGTTGTTATTAAAATTAAGTATACATGGGTATGCTTATGATATTTATATTGCTCACGGAGACCTAGTATGTTTTAATACTTGCGGCTCTGTTCTATAAATTTATAATACAGCTTATATTTAAATTGTTTTTATTTTAACGTATGCATGGAAGCAGGAAATGAAAGATGCACTTGTCACATATGACAATCTGTGATAAGGAAAGCAAAAAAATACACTTAGACAGAAATCTCACTGCACTTAGACATTTCTGTGCATAAATATACACATATATTTCAATGTACTGCACTGGCATCTTCAGGCAGCCTACTGCCCTGAAAATGTGCTGCCAAGGCCTGGGCTCCTTGGACCATGGCAGAAACACACCCCTGTGCCATAGTGTAGGCTGCATTGAGAAAGAACCGGCAGAAAAGTGGGGCATCTAGAAACTGAACATTTTTTACTCTGGGGCTGGTGTACAACTTGTATCATAATTACATTGAGGATTATTATAATAATTTAATTACCTAGTTAAATAATTTATATAAAACAAAAAATTCCCAATGAGTTAATTTAAGCACTTTTCTTTAAGCTCATCATCTAAATTTAGAGACAGAATTTAGTGAGAAACTGTACACTATAATTGTTGATTGACATGTACACTTGTGGAAATCAAAATATACTATGTACAGCACAGTATTAGAAATAAATATGTTTAGGAGGTTTTTTTTCTTCTTAAAGTGGTTAAAAAGAAATATTGCATGTTATCTAAGGCAAGTACTTTGTCATAATAGGTTACGCTTCTGTCAAATTCAATATCAACAAACACATTACCACTGTCCAGCATAATCACTGATAAAATGCATTTTATCTGCCGGGGACACCACATGTAACCTACTCAAATCACCTGTCACTTCTGCTCAGCCATTCTTTTCTAGAATTCGAGCCCCATGTTCATTTCATGTACATCAAAGCAATCTTGATGCAAATACACTTACAAAATGTACTCTAGAAATTGAATTTATTGGACTGCAAAACCCACTGAGCTAATAATCTATAAACACAGTGACCTCTACAATTCTTAAGAAATGCACTGTAGAGAATAGTATATAATTCAGTTTTATCTTCCATATGCTCATTTTATTTCTGTTGTAGAAATGAAATGGAAGCAAAAAATATATCAGATAGTGTGACAAGAATGAAATATTGCAGCTCCAAGAGATACTTTTTGCATGCAACCCACTTGAGCTTGAAATGTATGATATTTGAAACTCCATCTGCCATCAGAGGACAAGGAAGTAAGATTGATGAGGAAACCAACAGTGAAGTTTAATTTTACTTTTCAGTCATTACGGACAGGAGAGAGATGCATATAGATCAGTTTCATAAATGCATTTTCAATGCTGCCCTAGATTCTCAGTTGTATTTAAATGTGATATCTTTATCATTTCATTGTGAAGCTTGAAATGTATATATCTATTCATATATGAAAAAGCCTCTAAAAATAGAAAATGTATGTATTTTACAGTAAAATGTGTGCCAACACAAATATTACATCATATTTTAGTTTATTTAGAGTGGTTTGAGTATATGCGTTTAAGGTTCAGGTGAAGCTCCCTGCACACTTACTATTGAAACCATCAACATCACCACTGCACATACCTTTTTACGACCCTCTTCCTCCTATCTCTACTTTATTAATTGAACAGGTTACATCAACCTTTTTCTTAACATACATGGCATAAGGTCTACATTTTTATTTCAGCATAGCCTTTATATTTTTAGCTTAAATTTGCCATTATTCTTTACTGTGAGCTTCCATTTAGTTTTCAAAGCTAATTATTTTTTATTTTATTTGCTACATCTCCACTGTAATACAGCAATTAAAGTCTTATTTTATCTGTACCAAATAAAACAAAGTAGAAAACAAAAGTAGTTTTTCACTGCAGCATAATTGCTTATAATAGGTAACAAATTAAAGAAATATAAATATATATATATATATATATATATATATATATATACACACTTTATTTTGCTTTGCAAGAAATTTTCCTTTTATAAGTTCCTTTGTTCAAAAGAATATAGGACTTTAAATATGGGAAACATGAAATATGCTTTTTACCGTTTAATAAAAGTCTTTTTTCATAATTCTAGGAAGTATTATTTATCTATGACTTTGATGTGTGCGTTATAGTTTCTTTAACTGAAATGTTTGTTTGGCCTATATTTTAATTCACAGAGGAATATATTAATAGAGAATGTTAAGCAAAAGTGAAATGCTAAAAATGATCCACAAATAGCAAAAATAAATATGCAGACATTTCAAAGATTTTAGAAGTCTCTATTTTTAGGGTTGTTAAAGACTAAGGGGTATGAGTATGTCCTTTGAGTATGATAATTAGGTCAAACCTCTGTGGAGATCCATATTAGCAAAGGCTTATACAGTAAAAAAAGAACCAAATAGATAAATGTTTCAGATGTGTTTCTAACAGGAGATTTCACATCAACCACATTGGGAAAGAACAAGTTGTATGGCAGTATAATGGCTGGTGGTTTGTCAGGACCGTCTGCAGATGGCAAAGCATGATAGAGCAAGGATGAGATGAGATTCAGACATGGGACTGTTTTTTCTTCTGCTCTGCCACCAGGGACAGATATATGCTGAGTGTGTCTACACCTTTAAGTGATTTTAACACCTGACCATCTTCACCTGGATCCTACACATAGGGAGTTAGTCTGAGCCTCTGTGATCAGTCATTGAGATGTTGCTCTTTGACCCAGTGTCTATCTGATTTTGTAGTATTTGATCGTGGCCTGATTGAATTTTCTGTCTTCTCTCGGCACCTGATCCCTGGACAATTTGACTTTGCCTCTGCACTTTCTGGCACCATCCAGAGCTACCTGCTGTTTGGCACCATCGCAGAGCTACTTTTTTTCTGGCACCATCCCAGAGCTACTTGTTGTCTGGCACCAACCAATCGTTACCCACCTGTTTGGCACTGTCCAAGAGCTACCTGCCTGTCTCCAGCTACCCGATCCTGCACTTGTGGTCCTTACATCTGTATCCTGCCAATCGAGACCTCCTGCTACCTACAGTCTGCTGTCTCAGACTTCCTGTTACAGTAGTAATTGAGGTTGAAAAAATACTTTTAGTCCATCAAGCTCAACCTTTTAAGATCTCCTCTGATCTGCAATATGCAGATTAGTTGCTAATTGATCCAGAGGAAGGCAAACAGAAAAGAAAACAAGAGAAACTTAGTCAATCGTCTCAAAAGGGGAAAACAATGAATTAATTCCTGACCCCAGACACTGGCGATAAGATTCCTCCCTGGATCAATACTCTCTCTCTCTCTCTCTCTCTCTAATTAACCAGGATAGCCCTGAATGCCCTTTTTAATTAAAAATATATACAATCCATCTATCAAATCTATCAAATCCACTGACACCATCTCCTTTGGTAGAGAATTCCACAGATTAACTGCATTTACTGTGAAGAACCATTTTCTTTCTTTAAGGTGGAATTTTTTTACTTTTAACCTCAAAGGATTTCCTCTTGTCAGTTGCAAACCTCTTAGCACAAAATGTTCACTTGACAAAGCCTTGTATTGACCCTGGAAAATAAGTTTAATTTGGTTAGTCTTTCTTCATAACTTAGCCCCTCTATTCCCCTTATTAGTTTTGTAGACCTTCTCTGAACCTTTTCCAGCTCTAAAATGTCCTTTTTATGAAGTGGTGCCCAAAATGATACTCCATATTCCAAATTAGGGCATACTAGGATTTGTATAGTGGCAGAATTATATTTGCTTCCCTTGCTTCTATACCCTTCTTAATACATGCTAATATTTTATTTGCCTTTGCAGCTGCTGCTTGGCATTGAGCACTGTTAACTAGGGGGTTGTTCACAAGTACTCCCAAATGCCTTTCAATATCAGATACCCCTAGATTTGCTCCATTAAGATTATAAATTGCATGGCTTTTTTTCATTCCCAGATGCATAGGTGTACACTTGTGGTCCTTACGCCTGCGTCCTGTCCATCAGGACCTCCTGCTACCTACAGTCTGCTGTCCCAGACTTCCTGTACCAGCACAGTTTCCCGGGGCCTTTCTGCTACTGGACTCCTATTTGTCCTGTCTCTGACTTCCAGCTCTTTACATGGTGAGGGAATAATCACTCAGTCAGAAGGTGGATGGGACTTATTACATTTATTCTGTTCTCCTAAATTTCCTTCTATTTCACTCTTCTTGCTTTGTCATGACCAGGTAGCACTTTACCAGTTGCTCAGCAACGTGTGGAACCATGGTCAACATTAGACATTTTATTCTTCTTTGTTATACTGAAACACAAGAATTTCAATATCTTTAGACTCTTCAGAGCCACCATTTAAAGAGCAAGTTCCACCTAAATGTTAACTCTTTACTTAGAGATGAACTATCAATTTAAGGTACTTGCCTACTCTGACAATCCATGTTCCATATTTAAGGAGTGGTGGGAGTCACCTTTAGATCAAAAACTCAGTTCCATTTGTGTAATCAGGTTATCTCAATAATCAAGAGTCAATCAAACTATAGCTGCAGTTCTAAATTGTGACAGTTATATGAGGCTATAGTGTTTCATACTTATATACCTTTGATACAACTTTTTTTTTATAAAACTTACCTTTTTATAAACATATTACTATATTCACAATTCAGTTATTATTATTTATCCATGGTGAATTTATGTATTATATTATCGCATGTGATTACATAAAATCAAAAAACTTGTAATACTATTTAGAAGCTCTAAATTCCTTTTTCCCATTTTAGTAATAGGGCACAGCAAGTTGATTAAGAATTGTATCCAGTTGGAAGACAAGCAGTGGGGAGAGTATTGTGTTTGCTCTCTCCAACTTGTTCGTTTCTAAATAATGAATAAATTAATAAAGAAAGAAAACACAAAATTCAGCAGGCGTAGTGCTGATTCTCCACATCCTTGGAAAGCTTCCAATATGCCACATCTAACACTGTAATTTAATTGCTAAGATAAAGAACTGACCACAGCAGCTTCTGAAGCAAAATAAAAATTAAAATAGAAGTAACATCATAAATGTAATTACTGTGGCTGGCTCCTGAAAATACCCCGCTAGCTTTAATTTAAATGTAAAACACATTATATATTTTATCCTCAAGTATAGTATAAAAGGGTATTAAATGAGAGCTCAAGTGAAGATACATTCACTTTCTACAGCAAAACCAATACTGTTAATCTTGCTAATAATATAGCTAGGAAAAACAGATCGGTCAGCTAAATTAAAATTGTTTCCTAAAATGACTAGGCTAAAGTCTATACTATTAATGCTAAGTTTATTTTACACAAAGATACTTTTTCATCTTTTTATGTCTTCTAAAGTTTTGTATAGCGAAAAAGCTTACATTGCTGTGTTGATGCTGAGAAAAGCAATGCGGTTACAGCAGGTGAGAAATGTAAGAAAACAAAAAAAGCATAAGAGATGCATATATGGAAAACAAGCAATACTTACTAACATTGGGCCCTATTCTATTGCCCAATTTGTAAAATTATCTATAATAAAACCCACCACAAAATTGCCATAGATTCTATTAGCTACTCGCATTCCAATTACGAGTTCCCCGGCCACAATCACTGCGGGCCAGCCAAAGACGCAAAACCAGTCTTAGAACTCCATTGGTTTTAGCACATTTTGAATATTACGAGCTCTACATTATTAAAGTTGCATACAATCTCTATTCTATTAGACCCAGAGTGCTAGATCGCAATTAAAGTCTGACCCTCAACTGAAAAAAGTATTCATTTTCTGTCAAAAATATTACGAACACTCAAGGGATTTTTCAATCAATATTTAGAGCCTTAACAGCTTTAAACACACAATACTGTACTTTAAAAAACATGGGAAAGAATAGAAATATATTAGAAATATGCAATTATTATTATTATTTTTGTTTATGTTTTTTATTTTAAATGGGTCCTCGTAACTTAAGAAAAGATTTGTCCAGCTGAATCCAGAATTCCAGAGAATAGCTAGAAGAGACAAGGAGACATTCTACAATGAGCTATGTAAAGAGATTGAAGAAGATAACCAAAGAGATCTCTTCAAGAAAATTGGGAACCTAAAAGGAACCTTTCATGCAAAAGTGGTAGTGATAAAATACAAAAATGGTAGGGACTTAACAGAAGAAGAAGATCAGATAAAGAAGAAGTGGCAGGAATACACTGAAGATCTATACAGGAAGGATTTTAACAGCAGTGATGACCTCAATAATTTGTCCAATGAGTTGGAGCCAGAAATCTTGGAGAGTGATGTGAGATGAGCCCTAGGGTGTCTTGCTGATAATAAGGCTGCAGGAGGTGATGGAATCCCAGTTGAACTATACAAAATTCTACAGGATTATGCTGCAAAAGTGTTACTTGCCTTATGCCAACACATTTGATAAACTCAACAATGGCCAATAGACTGGAAAAGGTCAGTCTACATCCCATTTCCAAAAAAAGGCAATGCCAAAGAGTGCTCCACTTATCAAACTCATTTCACATGCCAGCAAGGTAATGCTTAAGATTCTACAAGCTTGACTCCATAAATATATTGACCAGGAACTACCAGATGTGCCGGCCGTGTTCCGCAGGGGACGAGGCACAAGAGATCAAATTGCCAATGTCGGCTGGATAATAGAGAAAGCAAGAGTGTTAAAAAAAAACATTTACTTCTGCTTCATAGACAATTTTAAAGCCTTTGACTGTGTGGATCACAAAAAAATGTGGCATGTCCTTAGAGAGATGGGAGTACCAGATCATCTCATCCTCCTACTAAAGAATCTGTATGTCGACCAAGAGGCCACGGTCAGAATCAAACATGGGACAACAGAATGGTCTAAGATCAGTAAAGGAGTACAACCAGGTTGTATATTGTCACCTTATTTATTCAACTTATATGCAGAGTACATCATGCGTAAGGCTGGACTGGATGAATCGAAGCCGGAATGCATATTGCTAGAAGGAATATCAACAACCTCAGATACGCCGAGGATATTACTCTGATGGCTGAAAGTGAGGAGGAACTAAAGGACTTACTCATTAGGGTAAAAGAAGAGAGTGCCAAAGTTGGCCTGCTACTCCATGTTAAAAATACAAAGATCATGGCAAACGGCAATCTCACCTCCTGGCACATAGACAGGGAAGAAGTGGAAGCAGTGACAGATTTTATTTTCCTTGGATCCAAGATCTCTGCAGATGGTGACTGTAGTCATGAAATTAAAAGACGTTTGCTTCTAGGGAGGAAAGCTATGGCAAGCTTGGACAAGCTAGTAAAGAGTTAAGATATTAAACTATCAACAAAGGTCCGCGTAGTTCGAACTATGGTATTCCCAATAGTAGTTCTTCAAAATGTACATAATAATTACATAGCCAATGCTGCTGGTTTACATTCTTGTTAGGCCTTTTACCATGATTCATTGACATCTTATCAGCCTATGACTATTTGTGATATTATTTTAAGCATATGATGGTCTAGGCCAGATTGTCAAAGTTTTGAGAACATATGCAAACATTGCCTTGTTCATAAGATGATACATATGTCGCTCATTGACATCAAGATCACTAAAACAGATGCCAGAACAAACATTGATGTGCTGACCTGTTAGCCCTCTATCAATGTTTGATCACTAATGCTTGCCATAATGTATTATATATTGTGCTCTTCCCCAACACTTCCCCAAAATGTCCTCCAACTTTGAATCAATTTAAGCAAAATGTGAAGGAAAAAAACTATAGTTACTTTTATATAACTTTGATCATGGGTACAGATATACAGTATGTGATTATGCTCGATTAACAGTATGTATTGGCCTTTGCCATTTGGAGGTATTTCTGCTTGCAAGTATATTGAGTGATTGAGAACATCATCTGCAACACAATGATATGTCAATGCCAGCCATAAAAACAACTTACACTACAACTTATTACCAAACATTCCCTAAACAGATCATTTTAACATATTTTTTATATTTAAAGGACAACTGTGCTTGTCAAGTATGTATTTAACTAACAATGCTAGCAGCCATGCAAGACATGGACATAAAGCCATTTTGGTGGGAAATCTGAACTTTTGAAGACTGAGTAGAGGAATCCATTTTGTGTTTGCTACATCACTTCCTCAAAGCTAAATCATTAAGGTATGTCAGTGGAAAGTGGGGAGGGAAATGAGAAAACAGAATTTTTTAAAATAATTTCATAAGACTAAAATTACCTTGCCCATTCTCTCTCACTGGCCCAGACACAGGCCCTTTGCATTATTCCTAGGACAATTTTTTGGTACGCAACTAAGTAATAACACACAGGCCTAAAAAACAAACTCAGATAATTTTTTGAGCATTATAACCTTTGCATTATTCACTGCAACAATAGGTCTCCAGAAATTTAAATGCCCTCAGAACTTCTAGCATTGTATCTCTAATGGAGCTTGCCGAAGTATCAAAATGTTCTAATTAAGAATTTGATTACAACTTTTTCTTGCTTAATTTTTCTGTGAGTCAGACTTAATGTTTTTAAAAAAATATATATTTGTGCAGTGGGCCTTTAAAAAGACCTATGTCATCCCAAACTCAACTAGTTTGTTGTGGTTCTTCCTAAAGAGCATGGTAAAACGGTTATACCTTCCCATGGCCATTTTCCTAATGTAGATCATTGCTGAGATTTTCATCATAGTTTGTACTGTATGATTATGCAAATGTATAGCTGACACATACTAATTCGCTGCTTTGATATTTTAATCAGTAATTCAATGTTTTTGCAAACACATAAAAAAACAAAATACCCTACCCGGAGTATTATTGTGCAATTAGATCTGCTTTCTACCCTTCTCAAGCACCATCAGCATATTGAGCAAATTGGCATCATATTGAATATTCACCATAGAGAAAACAAATAGTACAATGTATAGACAGTTTGTAATGCTTTTTAAGAATAAACAAACCTGTTGTGAAGAAGACAGTGTCCCTGTAACTGAATAAGACCTAACCATAAGAACACGCTTCTATTACATTTAAGGCCAGCAGAACTCTATTGATTGAGCACCTTTAAGGTTATGTGTTTTGCAGAATATTGTGCTGTAAAATGTAAATTTTTGCTTTGTTTTTTTCCTTTACTTTCTAACAAAGAAGATGTAGAACACTTCTCACATCTTACGTTTGACAACTGGTTCACACAACATAAAAATAACATTTAAAATGTGTGAACTGTTATCCTAAAATGAAGTTGCCTATATGATTTGAGAGATGGAAACGATCAGACGCATCAAACAAATTAAATCTTCTCTATGGACATCTCCTGTGGGGGGAAAATTCACTCGCATGAGTCTTGACAAAGAGATAAAAATATCTTAAATAGCTATAGGGAAGGACATTGTGCACTATTGTTAGATCGTTTTAACAGGAAGCTGTAACATTGACATATAAATTGACAAGCATACAAGAAAAACAAAATTGCATTTCTGCTCTCGAGAGACTGTGGGTCACTAAGTGTAAAATTGCTCATGTGAGTAATCCATATTTCTAGGGGAAAAAAACCTTCTCAGCTACATTTCAAATTGGCCCAAAGAAATAAAATGCTATGTGAGTATAGTGAAAAATACAGAATTACCATGTTTGACTGTAATTGATGCACTATTGTAATCATGTGCCAAAACCATAGGTTTGCAGCAACTACCAGCAAGCAAACTATTGGTATTTTTATCGCATTCAAAATGCTGCTGTTGAATCATTTAATTGTATGTGAGAACACAGCCAACTTTGTAATGAAAATTATATTCAGGGTATCAGCCACCACTACAGCAGTTATCCATAAATGTCACTGATAGCGTCCTCAAATTTTTCAAAACTGTGGTAGGACAGCTTGAGGCAGCAGATCCTGGTACTTCTGGCACTTGGGCAGGATGCAGGAGAGGTATATCCATCTTGCCAGGACCTTTGTTCCTGGGTTACCTGTTGGATGGTATCTCACATGAAGGTTTCTGTGACCACCAAGCCTCCACTCCTGGCACTTTAGCCAGTTAATAGCAGTTTTCCAGTAGAGACCCCCTGCTCTTGTCCAATCTCATCCAAGCGACATAGTTCTTAGACTGTAGCAACCCTAGTTTGAGATCCGGTTATTTATACGCCACAGGTCCTATTATATCTCTGCCATGGACAAGTCATCATAATCAGCCATTTTCCTTTAATTGTTTATACAAGTGCCGAGATACCACGGCTGCCACAAAATCTGTCACGGAACAAAACAGTTTTTCACATGGAACATAAAATAGGATTTGCAGCTGCACCACTCAGGCTAACTCTTCCTGTGAGAGCCCAGGGCATGTAGGCAATGGGAATTGATACCAGCAAGTCTGACTATAATACCAGGTCACAGTGAGCTATTTTAGGCAGGGGGTAGGGGTTTGATTGCGACAAATATAAATGCTGCTATTATTTTTTTAAATATTATATTATGTTCGGTTATGCTTTACTGGTAACAGGAATTTTTTTCTTAACCTGTTTGGTCATCATGGTGGCACCTTGCATGCAGATAAGGTTTTCATTCAGTTCTACTGAAAGAGCTGTCATAATAATAGGATTACATGGATCTACTAAGAATGCAACTTATACTGGGCTCACCCTCCATGTGAGTTATCAGGAAATAAAAAACAAAAACTGCCTGCCATTAATTAAGCCTCTTTGCATATAATACTAATGTGTTTGTGTGTTTTACAAAGAGTGTACTATAAAATGGCTTCAATGGTTATTTAATGATTTCTAAATATAAAAGTTTGCAAAATAATATTATCTTCCCTTTGCTACAACGAAACATTAGTTTACAAAGATTCAAGAAATCTGACATCTTTCCAGAGGCCCTGAGGCTATACATATCCAAATAATATTTCAGCAACTTGGTGTCAGCCTCTCACCCTCTTATATTAATACATAATTCATTTGGTTGATTGACAGCCATCCTGGTTAAGAATGAGGTGTAACAAGGCTTAGCTGTGAGTATGTGTGAACTAAACTTGTACTTTCATTTGTAATCATTTCAGGTGTAAGGCGAGAGGTTAGCTCTGTGTCTGCTGGCTTTGCTGATATTCTCCAGTAACTCGCCTAGTTTGTGTTATATTAAAGTGCACATGGGTGAGATTAGAACAAGTGAAGTGTTTATTTTACACATTTTCAACACATTTTTCTCCAGCACACAATTAGTCATTCTGATTGTTATCGGGACAGATTAAAGGTGCTGTTATTAAGGGTATCTGCACCCAATAAATCTCCAGTGCAGTATTTGGATAGCCATTGTTTCTTTGTTTCAGTTATTTTGTTATAGCATTTTCCACTATTTCTTTTATAATCTCACCACATATGAAAAGATGGTACCAATGACTGGGAAGGGAGCTAGCTAGGGGACAATGACCCAGGGGACATGGTGAGGGCCAAACACTAAACCAGGGGGCATGGTGGAGGGCAAGCCCTGATCCTAGGGGGCAATGTAAGGGGTAGGTCCTGACCTCAGGGAGCATGGTGAAATGGTGATTATATATATATATATATATATATATATATATATATATATATATATATATATATATATATAATATGGTGCACACATTCAAACAGTGGACAAGAGGTTACTCTCTCCTTTTACACATAAAATATTTGAAAATATTAAGGTTGCCTATACTAATATTGCAAGTTGTTTTGTAAAAAAACATAAATTCATAGTCAGCCTCATTTGTACCAGTGGCAGGGCAAGTACCCACAGCAGCTTGGGATAAAGATGGGGCTCTTAATTTATTAGAGATGGGGCAGATAATTAATTTTATAAAAGTTGATCTAATCAATCTAGGTGTGATCTATGTTTATTGATATATTTGTATTGACCCCTATGGGGTATATCATGGAGCCCCAATTAGTCTGCCCTGTGGCCATCCTCTCTCTAAATTCACCTCTGATCTGGACAACCCTCATAGATGATGTTTTGCTATGGGAATTAACATGCAAAAACAAAAGTTTAACCTATTCCCCTGGCCATATATTCTCCTCTGAAGGGGCATGTAAGCCGTGAGATTTGGCTATATACACATTGATCCTCTGTGACTATTAAATTCTGATCTGTTGCTGAATTCACAAGTAAGAGTAAAAGAGTGGCGGAAGCAGAAGCCTGAGACGCTGGGGAGCAAAGGAAGAGGCGTTTAGCCAGATAAAGTTGGAACTGATGTTAAGAACCGAATCGGTGGGAGTAGAAAAAGACCCCACAGGGAGATGAATCGTCAGCCAGGAGAGCATGGAGCCAAATAATATCTAGCTGTGAAACAACCTTGTATAGCGAGACAATGACATATAGGATGACCATAGGATAGAACAGACCTTCCTCTTGACCACAGCTGGTGAAAGAGATAATTCTTATTTCTAACCAGACGTGGACAGATCTATTTATATTTAATTTGTCTATTCCTAGCTCTCTACATTTGATCCAAGACACCCAGCATGTGGCCCATGTTATGTAAGTACCCCTGTGCCAGATGTTTATAACCTGCTTTCAAATATTCTAGGAGAAAGTTCAGAGGGGGAAGAATTATACAGAAAAAAAGAAGTACTAAAATGTGATCATGATATGATTCACAGTTGTAAGAAGAAAGCAATTTATGAAAGTGCTACTTTACAGAAAGGGTTGTCAAAAATGGCAGGGACAAATGTAGTAAAGAAATGTTAGAATGTTTGGGGCAATCATGTGGATTAATTAAGCTTGATCGTTTATATTTATTTATAAGAATAGGCCTACTAGATGAGCCCATTGATTTGTGCCTGCTTTCAAATGCTGTTTCTGATTCTGTTTAAACCTCCAGGGACATTAATCTTTGTTATGCTTTCATTTAGGTACATTTCCTTATTTTGCTTTATCCATGCTTCAAAGCTTATCCTTTCACTACTTTTTCTGCATATGTTATATATCAGAGACATAGAGCCTCTAATTATAGCAGTGTAACAGAATTGCTGTCATTTGCTTACTCTGCTGAGCGGCGTGTAGCGGGAAGGACAGCGAAAGAACAGAACTGATTTCCACTTGTATGTCGGGCTGTCAGTCAGATTAGTAAATGCCAGGATGGTAATTAGCACTGAAACATCAGTCTCGCAAAGTAGATAGGATGAGATGAACACTCATTTTAGAGCATTTTGCTCTTGCCGTTGAATATCAAGTTTCTCAAGTGGCACAAATGAGGAAACACTAAATGGAAAACAAAGCGCTTGAAGGGCTTTAATTGCTTCTGGAGGAAACAAAAGTGCTGCAAGAGAGCCAAGGTGAACCTATCCCTTGATAGTAACGTTAATGCTTTTTACACCTTGTCAGTGCATATAAAGAATACAGTCTTGCTACAAATATATTATTTGAAAGCCTTTATCTCATACACAACATGCATCTTTCTGCTTTTATTTGTGCCCCTGCTGGGATCCATATTCAAAAGGTACTCTTTACCCTAATGGTAAAGTCTAATCTTGGCTGGAATTCTTGTGTAAAAGGAAGAACTTTCAGTAAATGTTATCCTGAATAGAGAAATACACATCAAACAGTGTGTATGTCAAAGCAGCTTTTGAAACTGCATGACAGATTTCAGTGAAAAACTAAAAAGTAAAAATAAAAAAAAATACATTCCGTTTTAAGAATACGTTTTTTACACACGTAATAAAGCAGCAAGAATTAGAAATGAGCACAAAAAGATAAAATGTTGCATGCACAGGATGGGAAATGTTTCATAACCATAGGATACCTGGATTTTGACGTTTCGGTGAAGGATTTTATGTTTAAGTGGGTTCAATTCAATGGACTTGATTCATTAAGGTGAAAGGTCTTGGACAGCTTTTGGAGAGATCACAAGTTAAAATAACAATTAAGTCCAAATTTGTCTAGAATACATTTAAAAGTTTAAATATAACAAAAGTTCCCTCATTACATTAAAATGAGTGATCTACAGTCCACCAACCATATTACTTTTCATCTTGCCCAAGTGGTTATTTTTTGTAGACTTGTACATGACACATTCCTCTTACACCACTTTCTAAATATGAGGTGTGGCTAATCCAATATTGCGCTGAACAATAGATTTGCAGGTTCTGATTGGCTGAACAAAAATAAAAACTTCTACAGTTTTTTCAAACTGAGGGAAAATGGAGGATAGAAGATAAGATTATATGACTTCTTGTTTTTCATGCATGAATGATGTTGTTTCTGATGTTGTATGTGCTAAATATCTATATGGAGTATAGACAGATAGATAGCATTTTCTGTATCATACTAATGTTCTTACATTGGTTGCTTCAAGCTAAACTCACTTGGCCAAGACATTTCTCTGAAATTATGTTTTCATAAACTATTGTTGTTGTTCAGTCGTGTCCGACTCTCAGTGACCCTATGGACCACAGCACACCAGGCACATCTTGCTTCTGGTTGTGCTTATCCATAAGGTTTTCATGGCAAAGATACTGGAGTGGGTTGACTGTTTCTTCTCCAGTGGACTGTGATTTTTCTGACCTATAACCTGCTCATCTTTGTTGACCCTACATGGTATAGCTCAATGCTTCATTGAAGTACACAAGCCTTTTCACTACAACAGTGTAGAGATCCAGAAGGAGTCATAAACTGTAAAAGATTTTTAGTTGCAAGGATTGTGAAGTAAATGTACTGTAGGGGAAGTCCCTTTGACGCTGGGGTATTTAGTGCTGGTAATAACAGACAAGTGCTCATAGGATGCCCTGAACACACATTACTATATTCAAAGTCCTAGATCTCCCATATCATTTGATCCGTTGATCTTATAATCAGTATGTTATTTGCCAATCTTATGTCATTTGTCAGATAGAGAGAGAATATAAAACATTACAAAACATCATTGAGAGAGAGAAGTCTTGCTTCTCAGCCAATGAGTCTACTCTGAGAATCTGCATTGATAAAATAAGACAGCATTGGCAGCAAGAAGGAGGGATCATTTCACTGTTTCACGCCCTTTAATTGTTCATCCATGAAACAGTAGTTGCTTCATACTGGAAGATCTGGTTAAGAGCAAAAGAATAAAACAAGAATAACAGTGACAACAGAGGGTTGCAGTTGGATGGTTTCAATGTGTGGAGCATGTATGATTAATCTATAATAAGTTATCCATTAACAAATTATTATTAACAGACTTATAAATATATGTAATTATCCATGATCCATGCTGTAAACCCTAAAGCAGGTCTAATTCACAGGTTGTGAGCTTAAAGTTTATAGTTACATCTTGTAGACCAGCAAATATGGACCTCGATTCAATTGAGCAATTGTTGCTTACAGGAGCCCGTAATGTAGCCCGTAAACTAATTTGCTATTCAATTGGCATCTTTTTGTGAGCCGCAAATCATCTATGTTTTACAGGTTTAAAATCTCTGCGGTTGTCAAGATCGTAACTTACAACCCATCTAAGCCTTTGATCTTTCAAGCATGTAAAAGTTACAATCACAAATCGCTATTCAATTGCTACAACTCCTCAAGCCCGCAAATATTTTCACACCCCTAACTGTCAAATGTAGAAAAAAATCCTACGGGTTCCAGATAGGATTTGCAAGGGGGTTTAACCCCTGTTTGTAGCACTGCAAATGCAAATATAAAATCAATATTGCACTTTCAAAGACGGGAAAAGTGATGAAAGACATTAGAATGAATTGCACAACAGTCTCAAGCTCGTAAATCTGCAATCAAAAATAATTTTTTTATGTGTCATTTCAGTATTATATCAACCTCGGGTATCAATAAGTTCATACGTATCAGGCCACCCACATGGACTAGAACATTTCCTTCATTATTTTTTATTATTTTGTACATTGTCGGATTGCGAGTCTGATTGCATATCTGACCCCTAAACGCTAATTGATTGGCATGTAACCTCCATGTTTTACTGACATAATGAGGACGGTCTCATTTTTTATAGTCTGTTCCTAAATGGGTAGTTACGGCCTTGCTTAATTGATCAAGGTTATGCTCTGAAATGCTACATACGATTGCATGACTTACATTTTTGGCTTTCGGCCCGTAAGTTGCTGGCTTCTTCAATTGAATCACTCTGTAATTATAGCAAATTTCAAGCCCGCAGGCATACGGCCTGTACTATGCAATCTGCAATTGAATGAGGCAGATGGTATAGTATGATACAGGGATACTCAACACATATTGCTGAGTAACAATTACTTGTCACGCATGGAAGTAAAAGAGTGTGAAAAGGTAATGGCAATCTATGTTATCTCATTGACTGAATCGGATTGAAATTACTGCTCATTGGCTTACATCAACAAGCCCATCAGAGCATTTTAGTTCATTAGTTTCTTAAAGTGGTATGTTCAATAATCATTGCCTCGTGTGATCAAGCAGGCAAATCCTTATATCCTTTTGTATCACAGTTGACACTATAAAGGGTGGCAATAAATTATTTGCAGTTTCATGCTTGCCATGTTGACAAGGAAAATCAAGGCTTCTAAAAATCTTCCTTTTCTGACTAGCCAGGTAATTAAAGTTGCAGAGAAGACAGTAGAAAATTTATCAAATTGGCACTCTTTCAAAATCAAATATATTTTCAAAATACTGTATGTTGATCCCAAAATGATCAGGCTAACTTACATTTTTGTTTTAAAAAGGTTGAAAAAAAGCCTTTATGAGGATTTTTGAACATACAGATGTACTAAGCTTTATGCTTCATTGTGTGTTAGGTAAACAACTTCTTATCCCATCTCTATTCCAGTCAATGTAGACAATTAACATTTTGAGATACCATGCTTGAGAAAAAAACCTATAAATGAGTTTCAGCAGATCCATCAATAATAACTCATCATATATAAGCATAAAAAAAATCTAGAATCTCAATATAAGCATGAGCTGTTGTCTTTTACCATTTACTCAACTGTCACAAAGAAACAGAGATTTTAGCAAATCATTCCAAACCAAGTCATGCTAAGAAAAACATTTATAACTAAAAATTTAAAAATATTCACAGTGTGTATTGAAACTAAAATCATACTGGCTCACATGCATTTCTGTTTAACAAAGACCTCAAAATGCACAGTATGAAAGGATATGTTTTTTTTTAAACTGGACATATTCTTCTTTAATAGCCCCATTGCTAATCTTAATTAATTGCTGTTGATAAAGTCTTTGGTTCTTCCAGTTAATTTATACAAAAAAACAACTTCTATTTTAGTTTTAAGGCACTTTAATAAAAAGGAGAATTGCATTTATTTATGTACTATGGCCCTCATTCAATTGCAATTTGGCCAATTGAATAGGGGTCTAAATAAGCACATAACATATTTTTTTAAAGAAGTTTTTAGTTAGTAAACATCTATCCAAAAACAAGGTTTTCACAAACTAAAAACTTATTTAAAAAAAATATGTTATGTGCTTATTTAGAGCACTATTGAATTGGCCAAATCGCAATTGAATGAGGGCCTTAGTGTTTCTTCAGTAGATTGCCATTTTCTGTGTCACTTTAAGATAGTGTTTGCTACTACTTTTTCATTTATAGTTACTAGAGAATTATGGTCAGAAAAACAGCTGTTGCCATGAAAATTAATTAGTAAGGTCCACCGAATAAATAAAATATAATAACAAAATATAATTTGGGTGTAGTGCGAGTCCACATAGTGAGAGTAACTGGATGATGTCTTTCTAAAAGAATTGCAGGCTTTGAGAGAAACAAACACAATTTGAGAGACGCACACCTAAAAACAGGCAGCCACTAATTAGACTGCCCTGTGGGATAGTGCTCCCTAAGAATCTATTTTTTCCTTGCTTGTGCCATTACAGAGGATAAATCTCAGACTGTACCAGCTCCTAAGGGCAGGCCAGATAAGACATCTCCTGAAGCATACCAGACTGTAGCAGATTTTAAATCCAGACCAAAATGCTAAATAAGTCTCCTCTGCATGGTACAGACAACAGATCCCTAGGTACATATTTCAGCCTTCTGGTCTACCTATTTAAGAGAGATAGAGTTTCTCATCAGCTTGCAAAATACTACTTGGCATAAATCAACGGACAAGTAGTAACCACCATTATCACCCTCAACAAGACCTCAACAATAACGCTCCCCCTTACATCTCTGCTCTCATCTCCAAATACTCCCCCACCCGCCCTCTTCGTTCTGCTAATGACCTTCTTCTTTCTACAACTCTTGTCACCTCCTCTCACTCCCGCCTCCAGGACCTTTCTCGTGCTGCCTCTAGTCACTGGAACTCCTTGCCTCGCTCCACCAGATTATCCTCGTGCCTCAAAACAATTAAAACCTCACTTAAAATGCATCTCTTTAAAGAAGCGTATCACCTTCCACCCTAACACACTTATCACCTCTCCCTCTTTTACCGCTCACTATACCTTAGAGATTGTAAGTCTGCGAGTTTCTATCCTAAGTACTTTGGGAATGCACCATGGACATTGGATTCCTAGCTCAAAGACAGGGCCCTCCTTCCTTTGCTAAATGTTAATCTGTATTCATCTTTGTCTGAACCTAATTTATGTACAGCATTACGTAATATGTCAGCGCGTTATAAATAAACTATAACAATAACAATAATAATAATAATAATAATAATAATAATAATAATAATAATCACAAAGCATGCCCTCGGCTCCCACCAACATCCAGCTAGTCAAACCTGGAGCCACCATAATATTACAGAGAATCCACACTATTATTAAGAAATAATTGACCTGATAAGGAACTGTTGGATGGACTCTCTCTTGTCAGGCTCTTTCTCTTTCTAGTGATGAGGTTTTGATTAGTTCCAGCAGTTCCACTTTTGGGTTTCAGCCCATTGCTTTGTTTTTCATAAATTCCATAGTAGCATCATGGAAATATGCTAACAATGTACTTGTGCTAATTTCACTCACCTGCTTGATACACAATACAGATCTATCTTGATTAGATCCTCTCTCCTAGTTGATGAGAAGCATCCCCAAAGTATAACGCTGCAACCCCTATACTTTACTGTAGGTATGGTGTTCTTTGGATGATGAGCTATGTTGTCTGACATATGTTTTAGAGTTAAGGCCAAAAAGTTCAACCATTGTCTCATCAGACCATAAGACATTTTCCCACATGGGGTGATTTATTGTATATTGGTTTGGATGTTCTTTTTTGGGAGAAATGGCTTCTGTCTTGCTACCCTACCCCACATCCTAGATATGTATAGAATACAGGTAATTGTTGTCACATGCATGGAGTGACCAGTTCCTCTAAAAAAATCATGCAGCTCCTTTGATTTAGGCCTCTTGGTAGCCTACGTGATAATTATTTTTCTTTTTAAACCCCTCGCCTGATTGCTACCTTTCAACAAAAGGCTCCTCATTTGCAATCACAAAAAATTCAGTAGTTGATTTTAATTTCTGGTTAATCCGAGTCACTTTAATTGATGGCAGGTGTATACTACTTACCTTTGGATATTGTTTTGAATATGATTGGTTGACTCTGAACACTGTTTTGAAAAAAAATATATTCCCTAGTATATAAGAAGCAGCTACCATTTGAAATAAAAAATATAGGAAGTGTAAGGAATACATAAATATCTATGAAAACTTAGGCACATGAAAAAATATATATTAGCATCTAAAAATCATATTTCTTCCTGTTTGAGATATATATTGATCCCATACAATGCATACAGTGCATGTATAAGTAAGGATTATTAGCCTCATTCAATTACGCACTCGCAAAAGCATCTTTTTCCATCTCCCGCTTCCAAAAATCCATGCCATATACACGTCCCCTGATAGTGGACGTAACAGGGATTAAACCGATAGGAATAGTACTACTTAACAGTACACACCTTATAATAACGCAGACAGAGGCAACGCGTATCATCTTCCATGCTGGGCAGTGGAAGCCCCCAGTCTCTGACCTGTGTAAATTATTCCATGCTGGGCAGTGGAAGCCCAAAGACTCTGGGAGTCTGAAGAAGAGGAGTCAGAGGAGGAAGGTGGCTTTGAGAAGGTGGAAGAACAAACACAGCAGGCGTCCCAGGGGGCTTGTTGTCATCTTTCAGGGACCCTTGGTGGCTGGGTGGAGGAAGAGACCTTCAATGACATCAGTGAGGACAAGGAACGGGACATGGCTAGCTTGGTATCCAACCTTGTGCAAATGGGGAGTTTGCGGTTGTGAAAAGGGACTGTTTGCGGTGCATTAAACGGGGAGATTGGTCTGTTGCTGTGAAGCGGGTGTAACCCTTACACTACCTGATCGATACAACATCATACCTGATGTTTTAAAGCATGTTATTCCAAACAATTTAGGAATGTTAGGTGATTTATGCCCTTTATGGCTTAAAACCAGACTCTGCATCAACTATGTAATTATCCGTGGGAGTTTTGCCATGGATCCCCCTCCGGCATGCCACAGTCCAGGTGTTAGTCCCCTTGAAACAACTTTCCCATCACTATTGTGGCCAGAAAGAGTCCCTGCGGGTTTTGAAATTCGCCTGCCCATTGAAGTCTATGGCGGTTCGCCTATGTTCGCCCGTTCGCGAACATTTGATGAAGTTTGGGTCCGCTGTTCGCGAACCCAAAATTTGATGTTCGCGACATCACTATTGTACAATTAATCCTAATGTCTGTCATCATACCCCCCGTAATTTACAGTGCAGTATTACAGTTTTATTTGCACTTACAGCTCTACGAATTGGTGTTTAACCCCATTGCGGGTCCTCTCGAGCACATGTAGGACTTCATCCTGCATTTGCGATTTGCAAGCTGGGATATGCTTGCGAAGTGGGCGGGATCGGGCAATTGAATAGTGATTTGCAATTTTAGCGCTGCAAAAGGAATGGATCAAAGGCTTCAGAGTGGTGTAAAAACCAAGTTGTATGGCCACCATTTTCGCACGGCCGTAAATCGTAACCCGATTCGAGCTTGCAAAAAGATGCCACTTGAATAGCAAAATTGACTGTGATTTCCACTTGCGAGCTCGGATCTCAGATTCACAGCAATTGAATGAGGCTATATATTAGTAAATAAGAATATTTATATATGCAAGAGAACATAAATTGTTTGTTTGTTTCCTTAACCACATATTTCTTGTGATCTCATATCTAATCAATGTGTTTGGCAGTAAATTTGATTTATGCACACATTTATTGTTGGTTTGAGAAATAAATAGAAGTGTGCCATGTCACTAACACTTCTTATCTGTAATGGTCTACATAAAATCAAAGTAACTTGTAGTCAGACATCAAGATATTATCTATACACATCTGAACATGTCCAGTTACTACCTGAATAGGCATTATAAACATATACAGCCTTATTAAATTGTGATTCAGTAAATTTAAAAGGGCTCTATTTAAGCACACAGCATATTTTATTTACAGAAGTTTTTAGTTAGTGAAGACCTTGCTTTTGGATAGAAGTTCACTAACTAAAAACTTCTGTAAATAAAATATTCTGTGTGCTTAAATTTACTGAATCGCAATTTAATAAGGCTGATAAGCAACTATCTCTCTGTGAAAAGCAATGATATCAATAAATACATATCAGGAAAAAAAGATTCATGAAAACATTAGTATATAACATGGAGGAGCCAGATTTCAGACTTATGTCATAGCAACAGCAGCTGTTTCTGTCAGACAGCTCAAAATCGGACACTGAAGTCTTAAACGGATGCTAACTGGTAGGGAAACAGATGGACATGCCAAAAAGACTTGAGTTCTCATAGGTTATCTGTTTCACTGTTCTTTCACTCCTCACAAATGAAATAAACACTGAGCCTCATTCAAGTCGCAGGATGTGGGGCGTACGTCTGCGGGCCCGCAGCGGTCGAGACTTAAGGTGCTATTCATTTTGCCAAACCCGCAAGTCCTGGCCCGATAGCGATCATCGTAAACCATGCTATCGTATGTAGCATTTGCAAATTTGAACATGATCAATTAAGCAAGGCCGTAACTCCCGAGTTAGAAACAGCGAAGAGAAACACAGATCATCATCATAACATCAATGAAAAATGAAGGTTGGATTTCAAAGTCCTATGGGCTTCAATTATGAGTTACGATCTGACCCACATTCCTGAAATATTGCAATATTGATAAATCCGCAAATATGATATTCTATTACATGCGAGTTCCATTATATGTATTAGCACATTGATTGCCAGGATCGATATAACATGGAAACAAAGTATTTTATATTGCCGATTTGCGAGCTTGAGAATGTTTTGCTATTAATTCTAAGACCGAACATGACTTTCCCTTTAAAAAAAAATACAGTAGTGTGTGTATAAGTGCATTTAAAGTACTCCGGGAATGTCATTAGCCCTTGGTGAATTCTCCTTGGTACCCGTAACCTGTGGTTTGACTTTTGCAGCAATTGAATAGCGATTTGCTATTTTAGCCATTGTAACTCTTGTGGCCATGAAAGATCAAAGGCTTGGAGGGGCCTTAACTTGCGATGTTAACCATCACAAGGAATTTGAGACTGGAGCCCGGAAGGTGAACGAAGTCCGCAAAATAAGTTACGGCCTCCGTTTCCAAAGCCCGGATCTCCCGAGGGCTTAATTGAATGGGGAGTTGCTCACTACAGACAGATTTGGTTACTAGACCACACTGGCAGGTGCACTAGGAATGACAGTCTGTAGTAATTCTGTAATAAGGCAGGTTCATGATTTGCTGTGTAGAATATAGGTTGCAGATAATTAATAAATTGCAAGTTAGAGAAACAATAATATAAATTATAATATATGTTACCAAATTATCACTAATGTATACAGCAAACTTTACAAAAAGGCACAGATAACAATTGTAATGCTTGCATCATAAACAGTGACAGGTCAATACATTGGGGGGCTAAATATCTCTTCTTTATATTTAAAGATGCTTATAATAAAATCAAGGCTGTATTTTTTTTACTTTCAAAAAATAATTTTGCCCATTACCAAGTGTAGTTTTTCATGAAAACAAATTGTAAATATGAGACTACAGTGGTCCTTTAATATAGATGTATGCACATTGCACTTTCAAAAATGAGGAAAAGCTGGTCTTGGTGCTGAACTTTCTTCTTTCGTCACTCAGACTTTTTAGTAGGCAAGTAATGTCAATGTCCACCAAAAAATAATGGTGGTATAATGTATATATTGCATTTTCTGTAATACATAGCTCACTAAGCCCTCACTAATTTGAGAAAATAATAAAAGTTCTAAAATGACTTCTATATTAAATCTCTTTTTTGTAAATATGTTATTATATCATTTCATGTGACAGCACTGAAGAAATCCCCCCACCTCATCGGCAGCACTCATGCAGGCACAGGCCAAACATATATACACATATGTTTATATGTGTACATATGTTTTCTATAATATGTTGTGTTGATTCCCCCTATATGCATTTACCTGCTGATGTCAGATGCTGCCTCCACTCTCTCTGCATTGCTGTTTCAAACTGAGGGTTTCATATCAGTGTTTTTGTGCTCTTTGTGCCTTATCCGTTTATCTGTCATTTAGGGATAATTTCAACTACCTTTCCTCAGTATAGATGTATTCTTTTGGTGGTGGGAGTGTCATGGTCTGGGCCTGCATAAATGCTGTTGGCACTGGGGAGCTACAGTTCATTGAGGGAACCATGAATTCTAACATGTACTGTGACATACTGAAGCAGAGCATAATCCTCAGCCTTTGGAGACTGGGCCGCAGGGCAGTATTCCAACATGATAACGTCCCCAAACACACCTCCAAGACTACCACTGCCTTGCTAAAGATGCTGAAGGTAAAGGTGATGGACTGGCCAAGCATGTCACCAGACCTAAACACTATTGAGCATCTGTGGGGCATCCTCAAATGGAAGGTGGTGGCGTGCAAGGTCTCTAACATCCACCAGCTCTGTGATGTCATCGTGGAGGAGTGGAAGAGGACTCCAGTGGCAACCTGTGAAGCTCTGGTGAACTCCATGCCCATGAGGGTTAAGGCAGTGCTGGTCCAATTTGGACATTTAGTGGCAACCTGTGAAGCTCTGGTGAACTCCATGCCCATGAGGGTTAAGGCAGTGCTGGTCCAATTTGGACATTTCCCCTTAGGGATGTACTCACTTTAATGGCTGTGTGTCGAGTTGTCACATGAAAAGATGTAATAAAATATTTACAAAAATATAAGGAGTGTACTCACTTTTGTGAGATAATATATGTATATATATATATATACATATATATACATACATATATATATATATATATATATATATATATACATATATATATATAAATACATATATATATATATATACATACACATATATACACACATATACACACACATATATATATATACACATATATATATACCGTATTTTTCGCCATATAAGACGCACCTGACCATAAGACGCACCTAGTTTTTAGAGGAGGAAAACAAGAAAAAAATATTCTGAATCAAACACAAATACACTTCACACACATATACACACCTACATCACACATAAATATATATATATATATATATATATATATATATATATACACACACATACACCACACACACTTGGAGCATTTGGGAGCCTCCAGGAGCTCTTGACCCTCCTGATCCCCCCTGCCCCTCTTGATCCTCCCCTTTCCTCTCTTGATTCTCCCCTCTGCCCATCCATGATCATCCCTTGGCCCACCTTTATCTCACCCCATCGCGCAGCGCTTCCTATCAGCACTCCTCCTGTACTGCAGCCTTCCCTTGTGTCGCGTGTGTGACGTCACTAAGATGCGCGGCAGATGAGATGCAGTTCAGAGGCATGCTGCTGGTGCCGTAGGAAGCGCCAATGGGGGGGGGGATTAGGAGTGGGGATCTAAAGGGGGCCAAGGGAAGGATCAGAGGGGTTGAAGGGGAGAATCAGGAGGGGAGAGGATCAAGAGGGGCAGAGAGAGGTTCAGTAGGGGGCTCCACAATCTCAGTATGCTTCCCGCCCTCTGGTCCAGGGCACACACATCCGCTCCATAAGACGCACAGACATTTCTCCTTACTTTTGAGGGGGAAAAAGTGCGTCTTACATGGCGAAAAATACGGTACATATATATATATATACATACACATATATATACATATTGTAACAGGGCGCCCCCTTCTGGCGGGGTTTGCGTCCTGCACTTTCTTATCTCTTTTACGTTTCTTCAGGGAGGAAGACACAGCAGGCTTGTCAGAGGTTGAGTTTTACTGCTATTTATTTGTTAGCACAAAAATAACAAAAACAGTGCTTGTATTCAGCAATAAAATAAAACCCTACATAAACGTGCTTACTATACTCAGGAACACCCTAACTATATCCGGTCAGCTTCTCTGCTCCGGAGAGTGCCACCTTGTGGCCAAATTGCAAACAGTCTCTTATTTTTGTTATATCGCCACCTTGTGGCCAGGAAACAAACAGTCTCTTATCTTTGTTATATCGCCACCTTGTGGCCAGGAAACAGGTCTCTTGATGCTTTTTCCTCTACAGCTTCTTGTCAATAGTGGGTGAAGCATATGGCCCTTGTCACCCTCTTGTAATGAGGAACTCTTACTCTCACTCTCAATGCACTCTTCTTCTCCCTGGGACCTTTGTAATCCTTCTCTGGATACAATGAGAATAACATGCATTGGCACCAATCTTTTATCCCTTATTGCATCCAGCTTCTTAGGGATGGTGTCTTCAGATAATCCTATCTCAGTGGAATATCTCCAATACCACAGAAGTCTTCTCTGTGCGCAAACTCTAGAACACAGCAGCCTTCCTTACTGTCTCGCTCCAGCACAAATCCCAGCTCTCAGGATCCCCGCAGCTGAGCTGTCCAGGGCTTTCACACACAGCTCACGGCTCTTAGGCCCAAGCCTAAGTGAGAGAGACTCCACCCATCTCTCTGCTGCTTTTAAAGGCAGTTCACAGCTGAGCTTCCATTTAGCCACTGATAACTGCCTGGAATTAACTCCTTTCATTCTCAGGGGAGAAGTTTTACATAGCTCTCTTGTGACCCCTAATGGCACTCCATCACAATATATATACATATATATATTGAAGAGTGAAGCAGCCGTGAATGTCCAGTAATCTAGTTATTATTAATCCATATATATATATATATATATATATATATATATATATATATATATACACGGAGAGAGAGAGAGAGAGAGAGAGAGAGAGAGATTAATAATGAGTATTGCAACAAGTCTGTTAAAGTATAAGAAGAAAAAAAAAATCACATGAAATTCTGATAATGTGTTAGAGAACCCAAGTCTATATTAAGTCCTGTGTTTTTAGTGTTGAAGAATTTTGATCATCTTTATTTAAAATGCTTTTCTCTCTTGGATGCTTTTACATTTTCCTCAGAGTATTTTCACTTAAGTTTTGGATGGAGTGATCATTCAGGCTAAAATGGTGTACTACTGGGCTACAATAACTATCTTCATTATGTTTTCTTATTGAATGCCTGTGTAAATTCATCCTTAAATGCATTCTTTTGCCAGAATTCTCCAATGTATCAGCCTGTGTCACATAAAGTATATTGTATTATATAAACCACATTTGACAATGTATATGAATATGATCCTTGGATGTTAACGGTTTTGTTGTTATGTGTGGCTGTATCATCATTACAAATGTGTTGGCATAATTTACAGGCACGTTTGTTACAAGTTTTAGTTCCATTTTTTGTATTCAGTTGTTCATTGGGCAATTTTCTGCTGACAAGTTTTTGTTTCAGGTTTGGTGGTGGTTTAAATGCAAGGATGGGAGGTTTTGGGAATATATATTTTAATTCAGTATCTTCAATTAATAATTGTTGTACATCTTATATATATATATATATATATATATATATATATATATATATATATATATATATATATATATATATATACACACACACAGTATACATATATAAATATATATAATTTTTCCTAAAAAATTATATCCTATAAAAATGTGATACATTTTATACTGTGGTGGACCTTAACATTTAAAAAACATATTTTACAAAATGTATATTTCTACTACACAGTGAAAATTATGTTTTATTATATTGTGCTCAGGGTGTATAGAAACAAGTGATTCCATAAAAATGTATTCCAGTAACAGCCTTTCATGCAATTTGCATGTTCTGTGTATGTTTATTCTCTCATTTCCCTTTGTATTAGAGTGCTGTCAGTTTCTGGTTAGTAGTGCATGTAAACAAGATAAAATGAAAGATGTAATACCTTGTGGTCTGCCATTAAAAACTCGAAAACAACAATATTTCTAAAATATACAATTTTGGAATGATTTGGCATTAACAAATATCATATTTATAAGCCTCTTTATTGTTTTACTTTTTCTGTTGGAATGGATGAGTTGTAAATATCATTATTTAAATACTTAATATTTGAAAAAAATAACATCTGTTCAAGTTTGAAAGGTGTATCACAAATGTTTGCCTAATATTAGATGACAGCTGAATTATACTCAAGGCTGTTTAAAAAAGCATGCCAAGGAGGAAAAAAAACAAGTTATTAATGTCATTAAAAATGAATTTAACTTGTTGAAGTTATTATCATTTCAGCGGTGAATTTCCAAAAATCTGTCTACACTGTTCAGTTTTTCAGAGACTCCAAATGGATAACTATTGTACGAAACAAGACGTGAATTTCAGAGGAATATTTATTAATTAACCAGGGGATAAATCACATCAGTTTAACACTATGTAGTTGTAATATATTGCAACCTGAGAAAATACAAGAGAACTAAAATGGTATTGTTTTTTACCATTAGGATTTACATATTCTTTAATGCTATTTTCAATTTCCGTGAAAACTATCAACACTAATCAAAATCTTAATATACAACATGAATACTTACAGTGCCTTGCAAAAGTATTAACCCCCCTTGGAATTGTTTTGTGTTTTGTTGCCTTGCAACCTGGGATTAACATAGATTGTTTGAGGATTTGCATCATTTAATTTACAGAACATGCCCACAACTTTGAAGATTTTTTATTTATTTTTTTTATTGTGAAGCAGACAACAAATATGCCAAAATAACAGAAAAAGTCAACGTGCATAACTATTCACCCCCCTAAAGTCAATACTTTGTAGAGTCACCTTTTTCTGCAATCCCAGCTCTATGTCCCTTTGGATAAGTCTCTATGAGCTTGCCACAGCTTACCACTGAGATTTTTGTCCATTCCTCCTTGCAAAACTGCTCTAGCTCCTTCAAGTTGGATGGTTTGCACTTGTGAGCAGCAATCTTTAAGTCTGACCACAGATTTTTTATTGGATTGAGGTCGGGGCTTTGACTAGGCCATTCCAACACATTTACATGTTTCCCCTTAAACCACTCAAGTGTTGCTTTAGCAGTGTGTTTGGGGTCATTGTCTTGCTGGAAGGTGAACCTCCATCCTAGCCTCAAATCACGCACAGAGTGGTACAGGTTTTGCTCCAGAATATCCCTGTATTTAGCACCATCCATCTTTCCCTCAACTCTGATCAGTTTCAAAGTCCTGGCTGCTGAAAAACATCCCCACAGCATGATGCGGCTGCCACCATGTTTCACTGTGGATGGTGTTCTTTGGGTTATGTGATGTGTTGGGTTTACGCCAGACATAGCATTTTCTTTGATGGCCAAAAAGTTAAATTTTAGTCTTTTCAGACAAGAGCACCTTCTTCCATACATTTTGGGAGTCTCCCACATGCCTTTTCGCAAACTCAATATGTGCTGAAAGTAATGGATTTCTTCTGGCCACTCTGCCATAAAGCTCTACTCTACGGAGCGTAAGGCTTATTGTCATCCTATGTACGTATACTGCAGTCTCTGCTGTGGAACTCCTCCAGGGTTACCTTAGGTCTCTGTGCTGCCTCTCTGATTAATGCCCTCCTTGCCCTGTCCGTGAGTTTTGATGGGCGGCCGTCTCTTGGCAGGTTTGCTGTTGTGCCATGTTCTTTCCATTTGGTTATGATAGATTTGATGGTGCTCCTGGGATCATCAAATATTTGGATATCTTTTTATAACCTAACCCTGACTTGTACTTCTCAATGACATTGTCCCTTACTTATTTGGAGAGTTCCTTGGTATTCATGGCAGTGTTTGGTTAGTGGTGCCTCTTGCTTAGGTGTTGCAGCCTCTGGGGCCTTTCAAAAAAGGTGTGTATATGTAATGACAGATAATGTGACACTTAGAATGCACTCAGGTGGACATTATTTCACTAATTATGTGACTTCTGGAAGGTAATTGGTTGCACCAAAGCTTTTTATGGGCTTTATAACAATGGGGGTGAATAGATACGCACATGCCAATTTTCTGTTTTCTATTTCTAAAAAATAGTTTTATGTATATATTTTTCTCATTTCACTTCACCAACTTAGACTATTGTGTTCTGATCCATCACATAAAATTCAGATTAACAAAACATTGAACTTAAGGCTGTGATGTAACAAAATAGGTAAAAATTCAAGGGGGTGAATACTTTTGCAAGGCACTGTTTGTATGTAGAGGCTATGGGAATTGTCTATCTTGTCATTTACTTTACCATGTTTGATGAGACAGGGTACTGTCATACAGCATTTTCTCTATTTTGTCAATGGCAGTGACATATTTGAATGTTGGGCCTATTATCGGTCTCAAAATACCTAGATGCCAATAGGTTTAAAACCTCAAAGACCTAAGGTATTCCTGCAAACATTGACACATCCCTATCTCCATAAATATGAGTCAAAAGAAGGCACAAAAGACAAGTTCCACAACTTGGATACCTGTATTGAAGTTCTTCTTACGGGTTTGTGTGATAAAACTAATATGTTGAGACATCATTTTTAATATACGGTAAATATTTGTATTTTATTTTACATGATTTAAAATAAAAAGCTATATTAATACTTTTATCCAAAAAAACAAGTTTGCTTAACTTTGAAGAACATTAAAATGGATATATATTTTTTAATTATTATTATTATTATTATTATTATCCTTTATTTGTAATGTGCCAACATATTTTTTTATAAAATCAAACATACATAGTGCCTTTTCCCAAAGCACCTTAAAAGGCTGAAAACTCTCAAACTTACAATCTATTTTGTTTCTATTTTTCAAAAGTCTATCAATTTTGATTACCGTAATTTACTGTGTGCTATAAACTAATTCCTATAAGCTTCACAGTGGTGTTAAAGGGATTTAGAAACATATAAAATAAACTGTCACCCATTGTTTATGTTCCATGTTTCCCTATATATATATATTTCTCCCTATATGGGGCCTGTTATAGGTGAAATATGCAAAAATGATAAAGCAACCCCCTTCTCTTTATCCATAAAGCTGCTCAGCTAGACAGGTTCATTATCTTAACGGTAGAAAAGTTCTTACTCCAGTAATCTAAATGAATATTAATGGAACTAATTTATAATAAAGATCATGCTTATATTCTATTGACATACTATGGTATCATTGAAATGTATTATAATAAAAGCATGACTATGAAAATTTTACCATTTTTAAATTAGCATTTCGAGCCACACATTAACATATTAGAAGATGCATAGACATGAATCTCATGAATTAATTGTTTATAAACATGGAGAGGACAATCACATCTATAGTTGTCAGCAATACGGGTTGTTGCTAACGATTGCAGGCTCGCGAGGGCCGCAGTTGCTGGCAAAGATCGCCAAAGGTGCTCCTCGCGCTGGTGGAGATGAGCTCACCCCTTCGACCCCCTATGACTTTCTGACTGCAAATACGGACCCTCGCAAAGCGAGGGGCAGCATTTGCGGAGGTGGAGGATCCTGCGTTGGCTGCAATGAGCTACAGGCTCATTGCAGACTGCAAATGCGGACCCTCTACGGCGCCTCACAACCCCTTACAAATGCCCACACAAGCTGGCGTTTAAAAAAAACAAACAAACACGCAATGACTAACTACGGACTTACACAAAAAAATACGAAAATTGATCTCAGACCACCAAAAAAAATTATGTCTTTGGAAACAGCATTACCTTCCTTACAATTTTATTGCCCCGTCATTTTTGACGGGCAAGTCGCTAGTCACATACCGTACATAGTTGTGAGCAGTGCAGGCTTGCCAAAAGTTGTTGCTAACGCCATGTTAAAATTACGCAACCGTGGGCCTCGCAAAGAGAAGGTTGTGGTTGCGGCCAGGCAATAAGCGCCAAAGGCGCTCATTGCGCTGGTGGAGATGAGAGCCACTGGCGCTCATCTCCGCAATTTGCGGGACTTAAGCAATGAGTGCCGAGACACGCAGAAGGCACTCACCACAACTTAGCGACGCCCGAAAAATTACGGCCCGCACGACTTGGGAATTAGCAATGGCCGAGAAATTACGGCCCGCAAAAAAGGCATTTAACGGCCGAACCGCCAAACTGCAAAAACACACAAATATGCCTCAAATTTACTTACACACACACACACAGCTCAGGGGGAGTGCCAGGGAGCCTGTGGGTACGGTTGCAAGTTTGAGGCATATTTTGGCTTTTTTTTCAATCGAAAAATCGCTGAAGCGAGAAAAAAAATGGCGACCGAAAAAAATTAAACAAACCAAAACCGAGGCTGAAGGACGGACACAGCCAGTGACACTTAATCAAAGTGAGTGACACTTAAACCAAGGTAGCAACACAGCGAGAGAGGCTCGCAATGAGCGCCAAGGGTGTTTAAGTGCAAGGCCTATAAAATACACAGGGGGGAGAGGCTTACAATGAGCTGCAAAAGGTTAACAAGGTGTGGATCGCAATGAATGCCTAAGGCGCTCAGCGCGGGGCAAGCGATGAGCGCCGAAGCTACTCAAAGGGGCCATAACCTCACATTTGATGGCAAACAGCATGACCATGGCTTTACATTTTATTGCCGTAATTTTTTGACGGGCAAGTCGCTAATATATATATATATATATATATATATATATATATATATATATATATATAACCAAGGGAATGGACGAACACATGATATATTTCTACCCAAGGAAGAGCAATAATTCTCCATGGCAAGTTACAAAATGTTGGGAATAGAAGCAATACAAATGAACTTTATTGGGCAGGATTATTGCATTTGCTTATCCATTTCTTTATTTGGACATTGCTGTGTTGCTACCATTCGGAATGTGAAACAACAAGCTTGTCAAACGAAGGTGTGCAACAATTTCTTGAAGAATGGCTATCAATATTTTACAACTACATTTGAATATTTTGATTCTTTAAACCATTCCAATTTTAACTCACTTGCAAATTAATAAACTGCATTAATACTATTATAAAATTGCTTTGATGATTGCCCTCACATATCAGTTTTTGTTTTTCTCGTTTTATAAATCTCCTTTGCCTGCGGCATTTAAGAAATATTCTAAGGTTGTTAGAGGGCATTTCACTCAGCAAGCAACAGCTTTGCTTATTAAATACTGCAATGCCAAAGCTGGCATGTCAACGAGATATTAGCAGAATTATTACAGTGTGTTGTTGATACATGCAGACGTGTTTGTTTGAAAATATGGTGTTGAAAGAGTGCGAAAAATAATGAGATCACTTCAATGGCAATGTCTAAAAACCAGCTCAGTGTTTGCTCTGTGCATATTTATTTACCATTGAACGGTTTTTGTATATCCTAAGATTTGATCCCTGCAATTTGTTCTACAAAAGATATGAATGTCGAAACAGTCACCTCCACCCCATCATCAAGCACAAGCCTATCCGTAACACTGATGCTGCCTAATCATTAATTTGAAGTTTATGGTGGATTTATTTTGACATGTTAAATCACTTTTTAATTAAATGTGATGTGACAGAGCCTCAACAGTGTTAAAGTTTTTTTTTTCAGACTCCTATAAGACTAATAGTAATAGATGATAGCTGATTTATTGCGTCACTAAATTAAAACAAGTTTGTATACTTCCAAATTATCGTTCTGGATATTTAAAAAACTTTTCATAAAGCTCTTATCCAACAAAAAACAGGTACAAGATTTTTGTTGTAAGACTTGAGACTACGCGTCAAAACAATAAAGTAAGCAAGTGGGATGTGTTGACTATATATACATTATACCGTTGACATTCACAGGGGTTATGTTCGCGGGAATGCGGAAAATGCGCAAATAACTCTAATCATAGTTAAATTGGGCGTTTATTGAAAAATTTATGTTATTAGGTCCATAAGTCTTGTCTGAATCTAGGTGACTAACGCAGCACCTCTGTCTGTGTTTCTGGTTGTGCTTATCCATATGGTTTTCTTAGGAAAGATACTGGAGTGAGTTACCAGTTCCTTGTCCAGTGAACCACAATTTGTCTGACCTCTCTACTATGATCTGCCCATTTTAGTGACCCTACATGGTATAGCTCACAGCTTGATTGATGTACACAAGCCCCTTCACCACAACAAGGTAGCGATCCAGAAGGAATTGACAAATAAACAGCACAAAGAAAATAAATGTAATTAAAACCATAACAGGGACTTCTCTCCAATCTAAAAGGCAATCAGTGATACACACAGTGTTTTAAAACCAATAGCACAGTCACACAGAGAATGGTAAATCAGAGCACCTTGTAATTTACCTGTATATTGGAGAGGAGTTCATGTTATGATTTTAATAACATTTATCTTTTTTGTGCCCTTTATATATTCACATCTACCAATTTTTAGAATTAATTGAATACCGTATTGGCCCGAATAAAAGTCAGACTTTTTTTCCAATTTCCGGGCTTGGAAATTACGAATGCAGCTTATATATGCGACCATAAAAATAATTGCTGATTTGTGAGCTTGAGACTGTTGCACAATTAATTATGATGTGCCTTAGGGAGTTCAGCTGCACCTCACTGACGAGGCCCATAAAGGCCGATTCGTGTCTGGGGTTTGCTGTTTCTCCTGTTCAGGGTAGAATTGCCTGGTATTTCGGGGCTGGGTCACTCTTTTGAGTGGGACCAGACTGATATACTACAGGATATTTCTCCCTGTGAAGGGCACAAGTGAGCTAAAAGAGGTTGCTCTCAGAGGAGCTTATCATGGCTATAGAACTAACCTATTAAGGTTGGTTCGTTCTCTGATGAGCACCTCTGACTTTGTTGTTTTCTTGTTGTTTATGAGGAGAGCTTGAAACTAATCATCTATGAACTGGAGCTATAGCATTCGACACAAAAACTGCCCCGTCAAGCAGAGGCAGGGTCATATTCCCCCTCCATCTGTTTTTTCCTGTGTGTTTTATCAGCTCCATCTGCCTTGGTTTGTAGAATTTGGCCCAATATTTGATGATAATTTAAATAATTAACCTGTTTCCAGCTCTAGTCTCTCTCATCTACCATTTGGCCTCTTCAGTCAACAAGTTCAGCATGACAGGACAGATATAGACTAATGGGGTAATATAACAGAAATGGCTTTTACTTTACTGTAAGAAAATAGTAATACTATTTCTATTTACGTTCTAATATTTTTTATTTTATTATATTATTTTTATTTTTCATGTTCATTTTCAATGCTTATATTTGTTGTGTTTCATTAGCAGTTACAGAATGAATATAACTACAGAATCACTCAGATTTTATTAAACAAAAACTCTTGCTAAAAAAGTTCTGGCACATATACAAGTGTTAAAGGCATATTGAAGTTTCCTGGATTATAAATGCATCTAATATAGGAGAATCAGTAGTGTATGCAAAACATTTTTGCATGAAAACATACCAAACTAAACATTTACAAACTCACCCTGATGTTTGCTAAATATTTTCAATTTGCAAGCTGATGTTTTTGTCAGTTGACTCCCCTGAAAATCCCTGCTGAGATTAGCAAAATTAGTTTTGGCCAATCAGGAGAAAGCAGATACATTTGTATCATACGCTGAGGTCCCTGTGTTCCAAAGAAGCCTGGGATATGTAGTCTCTTTCTCTATATATCCCTGTGATCTGATTCAGTTGTAAACTCAGACAACACTCAACCATTTGATGCAATCCAGCACCAAGTACTTCCTTTGAAAGGTCAAACTCCATACTTAGATACATTTCCTCTGCATACTTGGTAATGTCAGTTTCTTCTGGGTGTGCAAAGCTGGTATTTACTCTCCTGCCTATACATTTGTAAGTACACTGAACTTATCTATATAACACATCTTTTTCTGATAATCACGACCTATTTCTTACTAAAAATTTGAAACCCAGGAAACTTATATATACATTTAAGTATAATGATAAAAGGGAATCTAAAAGATGTGCATGCTGGTGCAGAAGAAGTAGAGGATCCTGCTCTCATGAACTTTTATAATGTAAGTGGATGCAGAGGATGTTAGATCATTAGGATTTTGTCTCCCCCTTTACCTGCCCATATTTAGAAGCAGGCAGCTTGCATTTATAAATGCAATCCCTCCTCCCATTGAAATATAAATGCCCCTCTCACACACAGAACTTCATAAGTTACATTATTAATTTGTTCTAATTAAAAGCTAGCTTTATAACCATATAAATGAATATGCAAGAGTACCTTTTATATAGGTAGACACTGAATTTCTCTATGAATATTTTCATGAACCTTGACCAAATAACTTCTACTTTTCAGATACAGGACTATTTCTTGCTCTTATGCTTTTTATATACTGTATACCAGAAAAATATGTTTATACAGAGCTGAAAATAAAAAAAATGTTTTGGGACAAAAAGTGATTCAGGTGATTCTGAGAAAATTATAATATTCTAACTGGTTCTGTGCTTATAGTGCCTTCAGCAGCAGTTAAACGCCTGTTCTAGAATATACAATGCAAAACTTAACAAGAAATAAAAAGCACAGGAAGTCAAGGTTGTTTATACAGAGACTATTTTATATTTATAAGTAAATAAAGCAATGAATCTAGAAAAAAATAAAAAGCAAATTAGTATTGACAAAGATGTACACTACTTGACATTAATAATTCAATAAACAATATTTTATAAAAGACTATAAAGCATATATTTTCAATGATATATATAAGATGAGCAAGCAACATAATTGAATTACAAATCTTTAGAAAGGCATGGAAGCGAAGGACAGATTTTAGAAATAAAACTCAGTACACCAGTGTCTAGACGCTTTGTTAACTCTAATGACCAGAGGCAACATACCAGAGAACATGAATGAGGTCCATCTGTGCCTTTCTTATAGCAGAACTGCCAAATGTATCTAAGGTATCTTGAAACTAAACAATGTGAAAACAGTGTGATCAGCTCGAGTGCCAGACGTGAACAAGATCCCTGAAGTCTTACTGGAAGTCAGTTCTGCACTGACAGAATCAGCAGTAGCTAGAGATGTAACATTTGAGGTTTAGCAATAACATTATGATAACTCAAGCTCTGCGCTGTGTATTTGCTTTTGTCTTTGTTTTTATTAAATCTGCTTGAGAGGACAAATGAGAATAATAATAGTGAGATGTATGCAGGAAAGAATTGTTTGGGGAAAAAAGCAGAACGTTTAATGTAAATGGTAAATACAATGTAAAACATTATATCCGTGTTGTAGAGAAACAAAGATTAGCAAGAAACAGAGATTTTGTTCATTTAAAAAGAAATAACTAATACAGTCCCCTATTTAATTCCAAGCCCGTAATTACCTTCACACTGCCCGTATGTCTGCGGGATAGAAATTTGTGACAATTACAGATGTATTTAATTGACTCAACATCACAATTGCATACTCACAGCATCAACACGCAAACTATGAACCCGTAAGTAGCATTTCAGGGTATGGTCATGATCAATTAAGCAAGCCCATAGGTTACAATTTAGACAGAACCAATAGTAAATGAGACCGTCATCATGACGTCAGTAAAACATGGAGTTTAAACTACAATCAGTTAGTGTTTAGAAGTACGATCTGCAATTAGACTCGCAATTCAGAAATGTAGAAATCTGTTCTAGTCCATGCGGGTTCCATGATATGTATTAACGCCTTGATTTCCGGATCGATATAACACGGAAATAAAATGTAACAAAAATATATTTTTTATTGCAGATTTGTGAGCTTGAGACTGTTATGCAATTAATTCTAATGGATTTCATTTATTTCCCAGTATTTTTAAGTACAATAGCGTGTTTTTATTTGCTTTTGCAGTGTTACATACAGGTGTTTAACCCACTACATTTGCCATTTATGGGTTTGAAGGCAATTGCGGGCTTGTTAAAATATTGTGATTACATATGGATTTTACGTCTTTAGCACTGGTAACATTTACATATTTGAAAAATCAAAGGAGGAGATAGGTTTTTGACAACCGCTGTGACTTTTAAGCATATAACTCGCAAATTGATTGCGAGTAGCAAAATGTAGCCAATTAATTATTTATACCATTTACAGGCTCCATTACAGGCTTATGCAATTGCAATTAAAATATGTAGCATATATTGAAACATAAAGTTATAGGGCAGGAAAACAGCTATAGAAACAAAGTTTTTGCTCCTCCTCTAACCTGATCTGCCAAATTAAACAATTATGTATCCAGTAGTGAATCCAATTTTTTAAACAAAAGGAGCAAACAATTACCCCAGCAGTAAGTTTGTTGCGGCATTATAGCAAATTAATATACATTGACAAACCCATTTAATCCAGTTTAATAAGGATCAACATTTTTAGATCACCTGTGACCTTTTATATTTTGCGATTTGTCAATTGATTGAGGCAAACAAAAAAACTTATTGAAACCCTGCTTATTGTCTGATTATGGAAAATAGTCCTTCTTGGTTCCAAAAGCTCGCAATCAGATTGTACCATGGATCAATATCTTACCTATTCTAGTTAAGTGACATAACCTTGTATGGTCCCCTAAATCAAAAATATGTCCAACCTCAACAGCAAGCTGGCCTGAAAAGATACAAATATTTATATAATCTCAAACTGTACACAGGTATTATCCAATAAAGTGCAGTTGTTGTCCAATAAAGCGCTAATGGAATCAAGCAATCAAGCTTTGATACAATTAAGACAAATATAAACTTACAACACAGTAATCTTAATCAATTTAATTACATTTAAGAAATGTAATCCATTTATTAAATCTAAAATGTAATTAAATTTTAAATTAATAAAGAATATTTAATAAACTTAACTAACCAAATTTTAGATATTCAGACAAGCTGTTTGGTACTGATACAATTTTACATACATATTATACCAGGCTACATTTACTGGACCTGAACCATAATAATTTCAGGTATCAGTAAATAAATAAAATCATAGATAGTAAAAGTTGCACTTTACTGCATTAAACAAAGGAGAGATTATAAACTATCCTTAAAGAACTCGTCACAAAGAAAGCACTCTTATGTTCTACAAAATGTGCTAGTATTTTAAGCAGTCAGATTTCATACAGTACAATAAGATTTTAATATTCCTCAAGTGATCATAATGAACAGATCGAGATGTAGTTAAACTGGCACTTTAATACAAAAAATATTTTGATTCCGAAATTTGCAGATAACATAGGGCTTGATTACATGAATTCCGTTTGGAAATCTTACAATACAAAAGCTTATCTAAGACCTAACATAGATATTACATACTGTACGTATCAGACCCTTATGTGTAAAGTCTTAAGTTAAGACTGCGTATGAACTTTTCCCTGCTCTATGTGTGGTTTTACCTAAAATGCAATAAGATTGCTTCTGTAAGAGCTTAGAAGTGAGCCAAGACCTTACTTTCCAAATCAATCTGCCTTATAAGAACACTTAAAAAACATGTTGAATTTACAAGTGTTCATAAAAACGTAGTACAAAAGAAAAAAAACAAGAAGAAGCTTTTTACAGGACCCTAATAAAATAAAATGTAGGCCTTTCTAATGGTTAACCCAGCCATCTAAAGCAAGAAATAAACAAAAATAATAACTAAATTACAATGTTTAATTACAAATATCTGCTTGCACAATCAAAGACTGAAACCCAACTAATACCAAGCCTCAGCTAGTTAAGAGAGAGCCCAGAGGCTAATTCATACCCATCTGCCCTACAAATACATTTACAGCTCTCTTCATCAATAAATCTGTCTTAACATTCAGTATATATCCTCTGACTTTAAGTACACTGTAATATGTGTGAAATTAACATATAATGTGATGTGTCTGAACTACAATGCTCATGTGCAATCATAATAAATCTCATCAATTCCAAACACTTTAACATATGATATAACACTACTTAACTGGGCTTAATAAAAGCCTGAATTTAACAGCAGTAATATACTGCAGTCCTGGTGTATTGTAAACACTCACAGGACAAACCTCCCCACCACTGATCTAGTGTGCACCTAACAATCACCCGTCACAAAAGGTGGAGGCAGATACAATTAATCTGTTTCAAAAGTTTACTGGAAAATGATCAATTTACAAGAAGCATGGTCAACAAAGTAACAATAGCATGCAGAAATATAAGCAGCATGGTGGAAACTATTTCCAGGGGGTCATAAGACTGACTTAAAATAAAAAAGAACACATTTATAATACTTACATTTAAGTTATTTCTAGTCAGTACACCAGAACAATTATACATTTACAAAATGGATTATCCAAGAATGTAATTCCTAAAATGAAACTAACATTAATAGTGCATAGCACCTACATATTTTCTTCATCTGGTCAGAACACCAAAATTAGCTCGGTAAAGGGAATTCCATGCACCATCACACACAGCAAGTATCATTGAAAAATTTAAACATTTTATGACACTGCTCTGCAATTCTCTGTGTGGGAAGGGATGGATATGTATACTTTAGTAAAGTTTACATTTTAGAGTTCAAATAAGCCATCCTACCTGCTGCTGATCTCCAAGCAGTTCCACCAATGCTGTGTTATCTGTCAAAAAATTAAATATAATGCAATACGAAGTGTAGATTTCTGATCTGCAATCTCACAATAATGTACTGAGACGACACTAAAAAGACAAGTAATAATAATTAAATAATTGTATATAGTGCTTGTCTCCCAGAATTAACTTAAATCTCTTAGGAGAGAAAATAAAAAGCAGAGACAGTCAGTGTCTTTTTGAAAATGTCCAAATTAGGGGCCTCTCTTTTTGAACATGGTAGAAAGTTCCAGAATCTTGATCTATATAAATCTCTATCTTGAATATGCATTGTCTAGGACACCCTATAAATTCGTATAGACATCAGAAATTCACAAAGTGTCAAAAACTTTGTAAATTATATTTATTTCATGACTTCCTGTCATGTGATAATATCTAAGAAGCATGATGTTGCTGCATAAAGCCAATATTATATTATGTCATAAAATAGTATGACATGAGTTAGGCCATATTTAGTTGAAATATTACTCCTATAAAATGAATTGGTTGTATTATTCACTGTTTGTTGAAACCTAAACCTATATTACAGGAGTTCAGAGATTAAATGTCATTAAGATACAGAGTAAAAAACAGGCATTTAGATTATACAAACAGGGGACAGAGACTACTTTTCGTGAGTACAAGGAAACTAACAAGGCTTGCAAAAGGGGCTATAAATAAGACTGGCTAAAATTGAAAATTAAAAATCTGTTGCAAAGGAGAGTAAGACTAACTCTAAAATATTGTTTAATTATATTATTGGGAAGAAGGCCAGGAAGAAAGCTATAGGAGCATTACAAATTGAAACAGGCCGTCTGACAATTCGGGGCCAGGAAAAGTCAGATGAGCTAAATAGGTTGTTTTCGTCTGTATACACAAGAGAGGTACCAGTGGTTGGGTCACTGCAACATAATGGGGCTACACTACCTTCACCAAATAATTGGTTAACGCTGGAAAAAATCCAAAAGAGGTTGGAAAAAATAAATGTTAATAAAGCTCCGAGATACCGAGAGAACTGGGTTCTGTAATAGCCAAACAATTATATCTAATTTTTCAAGATTCGCTCAATACTGGGTCACTACCAGATGACTGGAGAAATGCAGAGGTGATACCTATATTTAAGAAGGGAGCAAGAGCAAATTCGTGGAATTATAGACCGGTGAGCCTCACTTCTCTAGTGGGAAAGCTTTTAGAAGGGTTAATAAGGAAAAATATTCAAGAATATGTCTGTTTGAACAGGATTATAAGTAGGAGTCTACATGGATTTATGAGGGATAGGTCATGTCAAACAAATCTAATTAGTTTCTATGAGGCGTTTGCTAGGAACTTGGATCAAAGCAACTCAGTGGATGTAGTCTTTATAGAGAGGGAGTATTGATCCAGGGAGGAATCCGATCACCAGTATCTGGGTTCAGGTAGAAATTAATATTTTCCCCTTTTCCACTTCAATTTATTTTCATTCTGACCAGCTCTGTCCTCTCAACCTTCGTGAAGGATATGCAACTGGTCATAGACATTGTTTGGAAGGACAATCAATCTATCCTCAGAGAAATTGGTGGCACTGTGTTCTTTGTCAGCGCCATGACCTGGTACCTATACCTGGGGATCAAGATCTCCCATGGTAGACCCTGAGGTCAGGAACTCATCCCCCGCCATCCCTACTAACCACAGAAGCTTACCTTGCTGGCTCTACCTCTGGTTTGCCTACTAGGGGCACCTCCAAAGCCCACATCTCCTCCTCCTCCTTTCACTTCAGCTGTCCTATTCTCCTCGCCACTTTGCCTCTTCCTGCCAATTCCACTGACCACTCATCTCCCTCTCCATAATTCTCCGATCTCTATAGCCTATGAAAAGTGTTATTAATATTAGCAATGCAAACTAAGGCTCCTATTCAACTGCGCAATTGTTTGTTACTGGACCCGTAATGTAGCCCGTGAACTAATTTGCTATTCAATTGGCGTATTTTAGCTACACGCAATCGATCTGCAGTTTATAGGCTGAAAATCCCTGGGTTGTCAAAATTGTAACTCCAACCCAGCAAAGCCTTTGATCTTTCAAGCCCAAAAATTTTACAATCACAAATCACTATTCAATTGCTACAATTCCTCAAGCCTGCAAATGTTTTCACAACTGTAAATGGCAAATATTGAAGAAGAAAATCCTACATGTACCAGATAGGACTCGCAAGGGGGTTAAACACCTGATTGTAGCACTGTAAATACAAATAAAACATCAATACTGCACTTTAAAAGACAGAGAAAGCGATGAACGACATTAGAATTCATTTCACAACAGTCTCAAGCTTGCAAAACTGCAATCAAAAATGATTTTTTTAACGTTTCATTTCAGTGTTATATCAATCTTGGGAATCAAGTTAATACATATCAGGCCACCCAGATGGACTAGAACATTTCCTTCATTCATTGGATTGCGAGTCTAATTGCATATCGGACTGCTAAATGCTAATTGATTGACGTTTAACCTCCATCTTTTAATGATGTCATGATGACATTCTCATTTACTATTGGCTGTTTCTAAATCGGTAGTTACGGCCTTGCTTAATTGATAATGATCATGCTCTGAAATGCTACGTACGAGTGCATGGTTTACGGTTTAAGCTTTCGGCCAGGAAGCTGCAGGCTTGTTCAATTGAATCGCTCTGTAACCGTTACAATTTTCAAACCCGCAGACTTATTGCCTGTATAAAGTAAACTGCAATTGAATAGGGGCATATATGTATAATTTACAGGGGAATTTACGTGTAAAATAAACTAGAACAGGACAAACCTCCTGAAATCTCTCTAAAAGTGTCCTTCCCTCACAAAAAAACCTTAACCTCTGCTTCTGGGATCTGTGGGTTAACTTACGCAGCACAGCCCAGTCAATGTTTGAGTGGGGAACTTGTCGCTTTATAGACTTCATGATCCAATATTTACTGACATTTTTTTAATTTGACTGTTGTTGCTACGGAAACAACTGTGTTTATCAGCTCTTACTCGCTAGTTCAACCTTTTTCCTGTTAATGTAACACACAGGAATGTTTGCTCGTAAGTTAATCTCCCTAATGTGCCAAAGTCCCGGCTACATACATTTAAGTTTGTGAGTTTGAGGGGACAATATAATAGCTGTGTAAATACTCTTGTATTAACTCCTGTGGGGCTGAGGCAGCCTTACAGGAGTTACTAAATTAGACATGCAATTGATTCCTTTAGTTAAAACTATACAGATTCATGTAAAAGAATCCTCATGATATTGCTAATTCATGGCTAATTTATGGTTACTAGTAAATCTGAATTCTTGTTCTTTTTAGAAATATCTTGCAATCAGGAACTTCTAAAAACCATGAATGTCCTCTCTGCTACTCATATAAGTGCTGCCAATGGTCAGTCAGCTTTTCAGTACTCTTGTCTGTTCGATGGAATTTATATAATGAATGTTTTTCAAGTACAGCAAAATAATAACCAAGAACTTGTGACACAACCACAAGGAAGAATTCCATTTTACTTACATCAAAGAGATGATGCAGAACTAAAGAACACTGAAGTACAAAGTTTAATTGGAGTGCAAAGCCCCTTTTCATGGTGTCCCCAATAGGGTCAACAACAGAATTCATATACTGTAACAATTTGATAAATAGCATAGATATCTAAGTCTAAGTCAACATTGCCATCAACAGAGAACCACATATCATTATGATGTAACCTTAATGAACTTTTCAACATGAAATCAGGTTATCATCAACTGTAGCTGCATACAGGCAGCAGATACAGAAAATCATTCTCCGTGGATAAAGACCTCTTGGTGTGTATTCAGCATCTTACATTTTCCAAAAGAGCAATCACTGATAACTTCAAAAAAGGAAAATACATGGTCGTATTTTCACTAATGGAGCAGCATATATCTTAGGGACAGAAAAAAACATGAAATCTTTAGAAGCAAAATAGAACAGAGAAATAACAAAATCACATGGGGGCACCAACCAAAAGGTGAATTCAAAATGTTCAATCTCTGACTTCTCAAAGAAAAGAGTTGTTTGAATGGATTCCTGCTACACTCCCTCCAAAAGTACATGAGTTAACAAGGAAAAGAAAAAGGAGAGTGTGCAAAAGACCCGTAGAGCGAAGTACATGTTTGCTTTATTTTATAGCACACATATAATATATAACAATGCACGTACTGAATAAAATCTTCAAAAAAATCTTGTATGCAGTCTGTGAAATCTGAAGTATATATATATATATATATATATATATATATATATATATATATATATATAACTGACTTATGTCTCCTCCAAGGAGAGAAAGAGCAGGAGAAGGGGAGCCTGCCGAAGGTGAGAAACTTACTCTGAGGGCTTCTTAAAAGTAAGTGCAGTATACATTTTATATCACAATTGCATTTAGGAGGATGAGTTAGCTAACCTAGTTTAAATATTTATATAAAAAATAAAGTTTTTTGCTTGAAGAGTCCTTTTAAGTTATACAAAATGATACTGGACTATCTAGACTACCATCATTACTACAGTTCTAAAACTAACTTATTAATTGATCTATTTGAAATTACTGCAACTTGCCTAAAATGCATTAACAACTAATCTGCATATTGCAAATCAGAGGAGATCTTAAAAGGTTGAACTTGATGGACTAAGTCTTTTTTCAACCTCAATTACTATTTAAATATGTAAATAAAAATGTAATCCCTAGAATTAAAAACTGCACATTTTAGATATTAATTATGTTTCTCATAAAAAATAACTTTATGTTCATTATTATGCTTTAAAAAACATTTAAGTTCTGTATTCAGAATGGGATTTTTTGAATAACTACACTTGATAATGGGTTGATAAATATGTTTAGAAAAAAAAACAAAAAACAATACATTTTATTTATTAACTACTATATGCATTTAAACTGCTGTAGAAAACACCACTATTGTTTCTCCTAGAGGTGGAAGAAGACCAAGGATCAGGGGCAAAATATGGGTTTTATGCTGCCCTAGGTCCATTCAGGTTTGTCCCAAATATATTATTTGGTAATTGGTAAGATATGATTTTGTGATAATAAAATACATAAGGTAAAGGTGCACAATGCTATTGGCTATCTCTGTAAATCTATAATAATAATAATAATAATAATAATAATAATAATAATAATATGTTGTTGTAACTCAAGATCTCAAAATTATTAAAACGTTTATGCTTAAATGTATTTACTGTATTGTGCATACCTGCCCTAGTATTCAAATATACGAAAGACGGAATGTAATTATTAGATTATTATTGATGCAAGAAGAGAAGGAATGTTTATTTCATTTAAACTCATAGTCCCCTTTTATGCAGGCAACACAACTCATCCCAAGCTTCAAATGACAGGAACATGAGAAATTAGACTGTTGCCTCAGGCAAAGATTTTTGAGAATCAATTCTTGCACATATTTGTTTAAAATAGTGGTGCCTTGCAAAATATGGTCCCATATCCAATCAAATCCAATATCAAAATCAAAGGATAATCCCTAAAATAAAGCCTTTAGATATGTTTAGTGGTGGTTTTGAAAACCCAAAATACTGGGTTACGGATTATGAAATATTGTAACTCATGCAGATGAGTTCATTGCTATAATAACTTCCCAAAGAAAACAATAAACTAAAACAAAAAATAAAACTAATGAATAAATAATGTGATATAAAAAAAAAAATAGGTGACACTGATTTAATATTGTCATCTCAGTATTCTGGTGACATTTATAAGTGTTACAAGGAGCTTTCTATAACCGTACTGGACCATGTTAAGTAAGGTTAAGTAATCTCTTTCTCTCTTTCTCTCTGTCTATATAAATATAGAGATTGTGACAAAAGACCTTCACTCTGGATTCTCCCTGGCTTTTCCCCTTTTATAGCACCAATCCCATCACTGCCACCAGTATGTCAAGAGGGACTTTGTGTTTTGGTACTAGGTATTCCCATTCCTCTGAGCTCAAACAACATTAAAGCTATAGTTGTGTAACTTTCATGTGGGTGTTTGAGGACATTAGTGTTTGGCCACTCCATTGGTCAGAGCAGAGGGTTCAGCATAGGAGTTGCTGTTGCCTTCTAGAACTGGACAAGGACATGATAAAGATTAATGTGCTTGTCAGAAATATTGCGGCTGGGAGTGAGAGTGTCAGTCTGGTCATATTACTAGTGCAACAGAAGAAGAAGGTTGGGGAGAGAAAAATGCATCACCACTTTCTAGTGCAGATCAAAATAATTTGTTAAGATCGATACATATAATAAACAAATAGATATTCTCTCACATTTTTCTACCTCACGGACAGAGGTATTTTTACAAAATATATGTACACTCATTACAAACTTTGGCATCCTTCAATGTCTGCTGCAGGATCAGTGTGTTCAGATGGATTATCACAGAATATAATCAGTACAGGCTTCAGCTTGGTGTAAAACTGGTGTTTCTCTAAAATATTTTATATACCCACAAGCACTTCTGGGACTTTTTATGGTCCCTTGCTTACAATGTCTTATGCCTAGGGTTAGTTATCCCTAGTGCAGTCATATATGTAGTATAAGAGCTTATACTAAGTTTATATATCTCTTGTTCAGTCACCACTGTGCTTGCCACTATTTTACTATGTGAAACTTATCATCTGCCGCTACCCTAACCCTCAACCCTAACAATAAACTCTAACCCCTAACCCTAAGAACGTTCTCACAATAGACTCGGTGTGCGAATGGGCACCATCTACTGATCACTGCATGCTCCTGCACTGGTGGGCGTATTATAGGAATGATCCTCTGTATCATTATTATTCTACATGGTTGGAGTCTCAAACTGCTACGAGTCATCATAGAGCAGTCAGGTGTGGTCAACCATCCAGGACCTGATGTGAACCTTAAAGTATCACTGCACAATGGAAAAACAAATATTTGTTTGGAAAACTTTGCTCGACTCAAAGCCTAATTAAGCAGGAAAAAAGTCAAACCTCTAGAATTTAGATGTAATTTAATTAGATTGTTTTTTCATGTCTTTGCATGACCCTGGAGAGATCAATGATGCATTGGTGGAAGTTGTGTGTGTGAGAGAGGTGTTTACATTTATGAAGAGCTATTGTTGCAGTGAATAATGAAAGGGGTCTGTTTCTGGGCCAGTGAGAGAGGGAATCTGGCAATGTTACTAGTGCACCTAGGCTGAGCAGCACTTAATCTCCTGCACACAGCTAAAGTTCTGTTTGCAACTGCCACTGTTACATGGCAACCTGCAACCACAGTTTTGATTAGAAAGAACCCTGAGTGAACGGGCTGTTGTCACAATAACATACATTTGACATATAAGAACAAAAAAGGTAAATCTGGCCTTCCAATAATGTCTACCTAAAAAGCTAAACTCAATTAATTGTATGCCTAGTTGAAATCATTTATTTTATTTGACCCTACCACTTTTACCGAATGGCTGTTATCTGCTAACCTTTCTGAAAAGTAGTACTTTGCACACCATCCGTAACCTTCAAATAATATCCTCTTGCTCTTCTATTACTATTTTTAATGAAGATATGTCGCTGTGAAACAAATTGAAAATATTCCCTATGGAAAACTACATTTTTTAGAGTTTAAAAAACAAATGATGCAGCCTTTAATTTACTACTTTCCAAATTAATTACTAGAAAATTGCCTATCATTAATTACAGTGTGATTGAATTTCATGCGGAATGTAGATATGTCAGTCCCGCTGTACCTCCTCTGTCACCCTCCCCCTCTGTCCTCCCTTTGTGCCTCTGTCACCCCCTGTACCCCTGTCCCCTATCTGTGCCCCTGCTCCCCCTCTGTGGCCCTGTCTCCCTTCTGTGCTTCTGTCCTTCTGAGTAAGGCATCTACAATTGTTATATATTTCAACAGTAGTAATGGAAAATTCAAATATTTACAAGGACTGAGATGTATAACAAACAAAAAAAAGCTATTTATAACAGCTAAAAAAGCTGTGTTTAGACAAAAAAAAGCACATTGGTCCTATTGATTTGTGACATATTTCCTTTTAAGTTTTATCTTTTTGACCACGTACCATTTTTGTCGCCATCCCTAGAATTGCTATACATTTATTAAATTGCTGTATTTGAACTAAAACTTGTTCTGAATTATTATATCCATTGGTTATGTCCTGGGATTCTATCATCCCAAACAGGTTTAAGAGTGATTATATGTCTTACATATTTAGGGCAAAGTGACACGCAATAGTATTTTAACGGACACAAAATATTCTCTGGGGCTCACCAGTGCAATTAAGCTGTTAGTAACAAGTGAATAAGCAGCCCACTCTGAAATTTCTGTAATTCATGGATAAGTTATATTTCTTAAGGGTACACTTAAGATATCCTAGACGAAGTGGATAAAAATCAGTTATTTCCAAGCGAGAGAATGTTTTGTTTGGAAGTCAAATCAAAAAGAAAGCATGCAAAGGTGCTATAATAGCTGGAAACATTAAAACAAGATTTATGTATTTTGTATGTCAAGTGAGGTCTTCCAGTTTGCATAGTGATGCTTTTGCTTCAGGGCATGAAAGCATCAACCTTCTTCTATATTCTAGATTGATTTCAAAGCTGGATTCTACACTGTGAACGTATTGTAAGGTCCTAAGGTTAGACTGAACAGCTTCCGCTTGATTTACTGCATGTCTTGACTATATTTTGTAAATTAACATTTATAGCTCTCACTGTGCTATATGTATCATTTCTAAACAAGGAACAAATACTTGCAGAACTATCTTTTTGAAGCTAATGTTAGAATATAATGGTGACTTTCAGTGTTAAATGGAGATTTAAGTATTTTATAATAAACATCAAGAAGGTTTCTTATTAAAGACATATCTAAGTTTCCCTGTTTTTACCTTTTTCTAATCTAACACATGCTGCTTATATCAGAAACACACATTACATTTTTGCATGATTCATTCTATAAACATACTGGTTAATTTGTTTTAAAATAACATTTGTTTTCCACACCCCAGAGCTGCTTACATAGGCACAGTGTACCTCCCAATAGAAACACTGCATTTGGGTATGTTCAACCCTATTCTAAACTTCAATCCAACAGCAGCACAAAACAGAGATCCAAAGAGCAATGTCTGGGCTCCTCCTGCTTCCTTGCAGGGGAAAAAAAAGACTACACATCCCATGATTTCTTACTGCACAAACTGACTACACAGATTAATACAATGTTATAGCTATCTGTGATTGGCCTCAACGACTTATGGATTTTTTTACTAATTTTAGCAGTTATATCCAGGGGTGATTTAGCAAACTTTTGGGTAAGTATAACAAGGTTTATTTTGGAATATTTTCATGCAAACATTTTTTTATTATACACTTCTGATTCCCCTCTATTAGATGCATTCATAATCCATGAAACTTAAATATGTCATTAAAATATATTTTTACAATAAAAATGGCTTAATTAAATTAGTGAGCCACAAAAGTTCAGATTTATTTGATTCTCTTGGGAAAAATTTAATTTGATAATGGGACATAATTTAATTTTTTATAAAGTTTAACTAAATAAGTTTTTAATTCTTAGTTATTTTATTCATTTTTGTTTTATTGGTATATGAGAACTTGCTTTGTTTATAGCACTGAATGTTTGAGCATCGTCTCCATTAAATTGTTTAAATGGTATCAGGTATCTGCTTTTGTTCCCATCAGGAAATCTGGAGTGAAAAATGATAGGAATCTTGGATGCAGATTACATCTTTATTCTGTTCAGTTAAAAGACTTTATTTCTGAATATCTACTTGACAATAGGACTTCATAGAAGGCTATGTCCCATTAGGATAATTCTCCCCCTCAAGCAGACTAGCGGATAGAAGTAACCATGGCACAATCAATTATAATATTTTGCCTAAAATAATGTTATGCTTAAGGCTTACATAGCTGTTAATGTTTTTAATTGGTTACAAATTTCACAAACTTATAAAGCTCTAAAACGAAAGTGGTCCTTTAAATAAAACAGGGGACTCAGCACTGCTCCCCCAGACACCTTTCTATAACTGCTCCCCTCCTGAACCTTCACAAGACCCTTATCCATTGCTGCTCATCCCAAGACCCCTTCCCATAGCTGCTCATCTTCCTGTACCTCCTGCCTGGCAAAGCTCCTCTGCCTGCAGCACAGCTCCAGGATGCACACGCTCCACTTTCCTGCCACACCCTCTACTGATATACCCCTCTCAGCACAAACTTCACACAGCACTATGTCATTTGTTCCCCATCACAGAAACCCCCTATACTTTGCTGCCACTTTGCAGCCCTTGCTTTCTTACCCTCTTTCCTGACACACATACCCAGCATGCTGGACTGCCCTACACTGCCACCTATTGGAGCTTCAGTAGACAATCTCTTTTTTAAACAGGCACACACAAATTTCAGTTCCTGTGGGGCTGGGGAGCAAGGAGGCACAAGGTGGCACAAGGTGGTTGAGGCAGGCCATGTTGGAGGACCCCCTACACTGCAAAAAAATAAATTACACAGCATTGGGCCACCACAGAGGAGGGCCCTGGTACACTGCACCACTGGTAGGCCTGCCCCTGTACCAAAGAATTAAGTATTGTCAAGCCACTCTGTTTTTATGTTATACCATGGGCTATATGTATCCAAGAATTTTCTAACACTTTAGTACATAGGTCCAGATTTATCAAAGGGCAAATGCACTTTGAAGTATCAAATCCTCTTTGCTCATCTCAATACGCCACTAGCGATCAACATTGAAATCGGCATAAGGTGTATGTGAATTAATCAGTAGCGAACAGAACTGTATTTAAGAGGTGTATTGCACGTTGTAATGGGTGGTGTATCCTGTAGTAATGGTTTTCAATGGAAGATTAGATATGATAGAAAAGTGTAATTTTACATATAAATGTTTACAAATAATAATTAAATAGTCATTTAATGGTAATAATAATAAATAAATACAGCCTTTAATTTTTAACTAATTAAGTTAATGATGCTTGAATAGCAGCAAATATTTTGCTTAACTGGATTAAATATCGGAGAGCAATTGGAGGAAACCTAGATTCAGGTAGCATCCTTATTCAGTTCTTTTAAAAGAGAGTGAATTGTCACTTGTGTAACAGAACTAAAATATGAGAGCAACTCCAATTAGAATAACCCTTCCCTGTGATACAAGCAGACTCTCCTAAATATGACATTTCCTCACTTACGTTATGTTCATCACTTACATACCTGCTATTATATGCTTCAAAAACATGTGGAGTTTTTGCAAAATTACAGTTGTTCTTTCTGTGAATAGCCTAACAAAGAGGTAGGGAATAGCTGCCATTCACAGAAATTAGGTAAGCTGGTACTGTCTCATTTAATTTATTAAGTCATTCTTTTACAATTTCTTCCATTTCCAACAAAAACATATACAGCCACATTAAATTCCCTGAACGTGTAAAACCGTAGCCCGCATGGTAGACCGAAAGACTTACGGCTATTAAATTGTCCCTGTAAAGCAACCCATTGACGACTTGCGGGTTAATGGCGAAAAAAAACTACGTGATGTCGAAATCTGAACTCCAAGGCCGCAACTCCTTTGATCTGTCAAGCCCGTAACGGTTAAGTTCGAAAATCGCTATTTCTACGAATCCATAGGCACTGTAAATGTATATATATATATATATATATATATATATATATATACACACACACACACACACAAAGGTACTTATAATTAAAGGGAAAGTGATGTTAGGTATTAAAATTAATAACACAACATTCTCAAGCTTGCAAATCTGCAATATAAAATACTTTTATTTCTGTTTAATTTCCGTGTTCTATCGATTCCGGCAATCAATGTGTTAATACATATAATGGAACTCGCATGAACTAGAATATATTTACTGATTTATTAATATTGCATTATTTCTGGAATGCGGGTCCGATCGTACCTCGTAATTGAAACCGGTTTGCGTCTCCGGCCTCTAACTTGCGGCATGGTTCAATTTAATTGCTCTGTAACACAGCCAATTTTTAAGCCTGATGCCGCTACGGGCTTCAAATTTAATAGGGCTGATAGTCTGTCATTTTTATTATAAATGTCTCTTTACATTTTTCCCGGCCCTCTTTATAATTTCAAGTTATCTTTCATGATATGTTTTGTCTTCGCACCACCATTGTAGTGGAATACAATATAAAAAAGGAAGCACATGCTGTTCATGATTTATTTTATTTAAAGCCAACAAGAGGAAGATTTAAAGGGCACCACTTTTTTATGCCTTTCAATAAATTAACCGTATGTTCCTGGACACACAAACTGGACCCTTTTGGAGCTGAATGCGTTTTTTTCTGCGTGAAATATTTCTCAACCTGAGAGAATGCTATTCAACCCGTTCTGATGCCTTGCTGTGCACATGAAACAAGCAGTAGGGCTCCCTCTCAGCGGGAGCCTCTGGGAAGGTACAGACATAATTACAATATTCATATAGCGCAGGAATATCATGAAGCAAGTTTGCAGTTTACAGCTTAAAACTTTCCTGTGCTCGGCAAAACCTTCTTTTACACAACTTGCTACTAAATAAGAAAGCACACTTGCTTAATCAAAAGTGTAGAAGGAACAACTGCAAAAACCTGGATGTCAGCATGCAACTACCCAGATACTGAGGAATATATATGTGCTAAGAAACAAACAGCAGCTCAATATCAATAATTTGCTGTTTGTGCATAAAAACACAGGAGTATTCATTTGTACATTGGTATATTTATTTGTTGCAGCCTTTCCAACTATCATCATTGTCTTTAAAGGTACACTGTGATCAGGCAGCCTTATGGTTATCACATATATGCTTCATTTCCATTCATTTTTGGCCCTATCACTTCTACTGGAAGGCTATTCCACCAATTTACTTTCAGAGGTATAGGAACCAAAATCATTCTGAGGGGTACAGCTCATTATATACACTATTATTGTTTGCATTTGGATTGTTTGCACTATTGATTGTTCAAGAGTTCAGTCATTTGAAGTAGATGGTTGTGCAAAGTATGATTTTGGGCTACATGTCTACTGAACTTAGTGATCAAACTTAAAGGGGGTGGGCATCTGCTCAGAATGATTATAGCAATTGCTTTTGGGGAGAGAATAAAGAATATCATTTATATTGCCATAAGATACTTTAAATCTGCGTTTTTTTTAAATCCCCATGGAGTATTTGCAATGATTACCAAGGATTAGTCTGTAATCCAAAGATAGAAACAAAGGGTTTGGTGGGAGGATCAGACAAAAAAATACAAAATTATGCATTTTAAATAGTATTCAACAGATAATATACTTGTTACTAGTATCATTTTAAATGATACAGTACAATGGTACCTTAGTACTCAATGTTAATCCATTCCGGACGGAAGGTACCAAAAACGTTTAGTAATATAAATTGGTTTTAGCAAATGCGACGAATACCAGAGTAGCACAATGAGTACCAAGGTTTATTGTTCATCCAGACGCGTCCAATACCAAAATCATCAAGTTTGGAGGTAGTCAAGTACCGAGGTACCACTGTATTTGGAACCTTTGTTGAGTTAGTTCAATAACTAGACTATTCAGGTGTAATAAAAAAGACAAATAAGTATTTGTATAGATCAAGAAAAGTAAAATTCACATTGGCTATCAACTTTATTTTACAAACGGGACATGCTGAGTGGTCTCTGCTTCATGTGGACCCACACGATAGAAAGAAAGTATATTAATTTCCTTTGACAAATAGAACTAGCTTAACTTTATGGATTTATCGTCTTAAAGATTAATACTTAGTTGCTTGGATTACCATGTCCATTTATTTGCCATTACTTCTTTCATTCCTCTCTTTGAAATTACATATTCCTCTAGCACAGCTGTGCTTTTGCTAAATACATACAAGTCTTTTAAGCACTGCAATTTATATTTCAATTCACCCAGAAAAAGTGTCACAGCAGAAAAGATTTCCAGCTTTTACATACTTGACATGTCTGTATAAAAGTAGAATCTTTAAGAGTAATGTAGGCACAGACTTTGCAAGAATGTGTCCGTAAGGCAGCTTTCAGATTACAATCAGTTATGAAACCGTTTTATTGTGGTTTAGCTCATGTACTATACATATATTTTAAAAGTTAAAAGTAGGCAAAGGAGAAAAATAATTTCTGCCTATAGTTGCTAGCATATAATTAATCCATATGACTTATATCACCTCTTTTAAAGTGACAATTATTTCTCATGCATTCAATATGTGGGTTTGGTTCAAGCATACGAAAGAGGCATCAAAGGAACTGAACCGTAAAATCTAAAATATGTTTGTGAGAAGAAAAATAAGCAACAAAATAGTCATTCGGCTTGATAAAATACCATTCCTGTCAACTTGTAAATCAAGCAGAAACGAGTGCAAAACACAGCCCCACGTAATAGAAGATTTAGTGAACACCATTTATTAAAACAGCCAAATACGCAGTTATAAGAGAAAAAATAAAATCAGACACTTTCTTAAAATCATTTGAGCGAGTATCCACCAACAAGGCTGTTATCTTAGCCGATACTGGATATTCCTTTCCCACAATAAGCCTATGTGTTTCATACTTCTATATTGATATACAAATTGGATTGGCAGGCCATCAGCCTTTTATATATATTGTTTATGCTGTTTAAATGACCACTGTAGGTTATGAAAAGCGTCAAATGTTTGTGAATTTTGTCAAACAACAATAGCAGTTGTGTAAGTCATGAATAAAAAATAATTTTTAAAGAACATTTTAAGTTTTGTAAACCCCCTGCATATAGAAAATGTTCTACTTGCTTGCCTTGAAAACTTATTGATATCTAATGAACAATGGAGGGAGGGGAAGGAGTGGAAAAAGCAGGGAAGGCATTTTATACCTAATTTTGGCATTTGATACCTTAGTCTTTCTCTTGCACATACCCAGAAGCAGACAGATTGCAAAGATAACTGCCAGCCTGACTCCTGTACACATGTAACCTATAAATTATTATTTTTGTAGCCTGATTATCTTCTTATTTATCCTCAGATGTGTCAAACACATATATCTTTTCATCATATAATGGGCTTTTATTGGTTACAATATGTTAATATTTATTTCTAATGTATAATACATTTGGGTTCCCTAGTGGTCCAGTGGTTAGGATTCAGTGCTTTCAACACTGCGACCTGGGTTTGATTCCAGTCAGGGAACCAAGAGGTCATACAACTCTGGAGCCAAGCAAGTTTGGACCTGGTCAGTACTTGGGTGGGAGCATTTGCTTCAAGATTTGCTGTTTAAAGGTGTGAAAACATTTGCAGGCTTGAGCAATTGAATAATGATTCACGATTTTAGCGACTAACTTTTGCGGGCTTGAAAGATCAAAGCTTAGTGGTAGTGAGTCAATATGATGCTGGAAGGTTGTCAAGGGTATCTGGAGCCATGCAGACTGCAGTGCATCTGATTGTGCATGGTGGAGGATCCATACCGCAAACATGGTGATCAAGGTGATCCCACAGGTGCTCTGAGGGGTTCCAATCCAGGGAATTTGGAGGCAAGAGAAGTACTTGGAAGTCTTCATCATGCTCCTCCAACCACTCCTGTACAATTCTGGCTGTATGACATGTTGCATCGTGCAGCTGGAAGATTCCATCCGCTCCAGGGAAGACAGTCAACATGTATGGGTACACTTGATCTGCAAGGATGGATAGATAACCCCATGATTTGAAAGTGCCTTCCAGGAGGTATGAGTGGACCCAGACAATGCCAAAAGAACATTCCCCAGCCATAATGCTGCAGCCACCAGCATGTGTTCTTCTAACAGTGGTTGCAGAGTGTTTGTCATCAGAGGTTTCGCTCCTGACACGCCAACATCTAGTCCAGTCAATGGAGCAGAAAATGTGACATCATCCAATCAGAGGAGGTCCAATTTTGGTACTGTCATGCAAATTGAAGCCGTTTCTGCTGATGAATCTTCGTCAGCATGGGTGCAGTGACCACCCTTTTGTTTCGGAGCTCCATACTCAACAGGGTTGGCTGTACTATTGTTTTAGACACGTCTGGTAGCCCCCTTGTTCGTTTGGACGGTGAGTTGCTCAACTGTAGGGTGTCAGTTAGCTCTCACACAGCCAACATTCACCTCTGACATCAATGGCACTTGGTACTCTGCAGTTTCCACACCATGTATTCCCAATGGTTCCATTTGTCCAGTCATTATGATTATTATGAGTAATATTATTCATTTGAACTGGTTTATGCAGTATGATTAATTCAGTGAAGTTTCTTACTGGGCTAATATATGTTGCTCTCCACTATATAAGGGGATTTTGAATTGTATTATATTTATTATTCTAACTAGGAAATTGCCCGTCAAAAATGATGGGAGTAAAATTATAAGCCCCTCTGAGCACCTTTTGGCACCTTTGGCACTCATTGAGAGCCTCTCCCCCTGTGTACTATATAGGCCTCGTGCTTGAACAACTTCGGCGCTCATCAGGAGCCCCACAATGAGTGCCTTTGATGCTCATCGCGTGGCTCGTGATTAGCGCCTTCAAGGCTTATATCAAGCCTCTCTCCCCCGCCCCCCGTGTAGTTTTTGGTGGCCTTGCGATGAGTGTCACTGCCTTGGTGAAAGTAAGTGTTACTGCCTTGGTGAAAGTAAATGTTACTGCCTTGGTGAAAGTAAATGTTACTGCCCTGGGTTAAATGTTAGTGTCTTGGATTAAGTTACTGGCCTGCGTTAAGTGTTACTGACTTCAGGCTCTTTTTTACTGCCTTCAGCCTCCTTTTCACCCTGTTTACGTTTTTTCGTTGCCCATTTATTTCTTGCTTAGGCAATTTTTGATCGTGAGAAAATGGCAAATATGCCTGAAATTAACTTGCAACATCACTCACAGGCTCCCTGGCTCTTTCCCTGTGCTGTGTGTGAGTGTTGAAGTGAATTTGAGACATAATTGTGCTTTTTTGGTGGTCTTTCCAGTCGCGTGGTTCGGGCGTTGTAAGTGTTTCGGTCCTAAGTCCTATGGTGCTTGCGATTCCAGTTGCGTGATTCAGACGTTTTACATGTTTCGGTCCTACGTCCTGCACCGCTGGCGATGAGCACCTGAAAATCGAGACTAACATCGCAAACGTCCCCAACACTGACAACTATATATATGATTTTTTTTCATTCAAGATATTTAAATAATCTACTAATAACCTATGCCAATAGATCCCCACAGTAACAAACTATTCATCTCTGTAATATAACAAGTCCCAAGGTACTTTATAATCAGAACATTAATTGAAACTAAAACAAAGACTTACTGATTGAACTATTATAAGGGAATTCTCCCAGGTGTATATATGATAGACACCCCATATCCATCAAGATACCATTCTTTTGATATTTTTAATCATTCAAACTTTAACATTGTATTTTTTAATCAGTATTAATAAAAGTTACATTTTATTTATATTTCTGTCTGAGGACAATTTACCGTACTTTGAATAGGGACTGCTAGTCTTATAAGTATGCTTTCTATCTCTCCCAATAAAAGTCAGAGAAGTCCAGGGAAAATCTAAGAGTGTGACCAGGCAAAAGAAAAACAAGACAAATGTCAAAGTACAGAGACTGAGAAAAGCAGAAATATTGTCACAAATCCAACCATAGACTGTGTGATGACCCAGAGTTGGAGGGCCACGCACCTTTCCATACTACCTGCCTTTAGCTTACAGGAATTACTCTGGGTCAAGTTTTAGGGTCATCTCTCAGGGCCCAGTCTGCCTAGTCAGCCCATTAACAACCAGTCCTCACGATACAGGAGCACAGGAATGCAATACTACCCCCAGTGTTTAAGAGCAGGCAGAGTCCATCATATCAATTACAATTGTTAGAATTATTATCCCCTCAGAATGAAACACACACCTTCATTTATGTATGTCCACCGGACTCCCATTTATTGATCCAACGCAATATTTATACCATACAGGGACCAATCACAAGAGGTCTATTATTCTTCCCACCTGGTCATTTATTGTCATGTCGGGATTATTAATTACCCTTGAGAGTTAAGAAGATGTTTCCCTTCCTTTCTTTTGAACTAACAAGGGGCCCTATTCACCTACCTCTGGTGTCACTTACCTTCTTTCAGCAATCAGCATTTGTCCAACTACCACACCTCCCCCTAGAGAGTTCCTGCCTGCTTTAGTGTACCTGGCAGGGGGACTTTTGATGTCTGTTTGACCAGAAAAAGAAACAACTCACACATTAGTGTTAGGAGTTGTCAGGAAGCCTTCACCAAAGGGACGTTCATATTGTCAACACTTGTTTTCAGACAGTTTCTATATACCAACCCCACTACTCTGCTAGCTGATATCTGCACCTCAAAACAGAAACTCCTCCATCACTGGACACTCTTCACCCCAGAGTCCCCGGTAATATGCTCTATCACACACCCTGGGAAAAATTATATTAAAAATGCCTGGGTACCACCGTTACATAAATAAATCATAAATCCTGCTGTTAAGGCAACATATGCACACACTGCTCTATATAATATAATACGTAGACACTGCCCTGTGCAAATAATATCATATAGTGACCCCAACATTAATTATTGAGTCCTACCTTACAGTACACATAGCGACATCATATCATATTCCTTAGCAAGTCTATTGCAATATTTAGCAAACACATGAGCTGTGGTTATAAATAAAAGAATCCATGATTCAGGTAACAGGTTTCCTTTAGGGCTCAAAAAGTCATAGTCCAATAAGTTTAGTGGGGGCCCTCCTGGGCATGACAGAGTGTCTTACAGGCAGATGGTTAAATGTAGCAATGCTTGAAATGTTATGGTCAGACATAAGCCCAGAAGAAATAATAAGTAAAGGATCTGGGGATCTGCTTTCAGTAGAGCACACCCAATTGTATGGTCAAGGGGGAGATTGTACACTTGAGTTTATATAATCCCAAACAGCCCAATTTTGAATGAACATTACTAACTTTAAGCCACATAAAATTTGGGCTACGTGTAAAATCGGAGCTCGTAACGTTGCTTGCAGGATTTAAGAATATGAAATTAGCCTCTTAAAGCAACCCGCAGTCGAATTACAGGTGAAGAGGCAGCAAGGCCGAAAAAACCCTACGGGATGAGCGACGTTGAACTTTGCGGCCGTAAATCCTTTGATCTGACAAACCCGTAACCACTACTATTCCAATCATGCTATTAAAGTCACTCGCGAGCAAGCCCGTAACACGCAAATGGAGCCTAAAGCCCTACGAGTGCTGGAGAGGACCCTCAAGGGGTGTAAAGTCACACTTGTGGCACATTACATGCAAATATTACCATACTACTGTACTTTTATTAAAAGGGAAAGTGATGTTAGGTTTTAGGATTAGTAGCACAACATTCTCAAGCCTGCAAATTGGCCCCCGGAAAATACTTTATTTTATGTTTATTTTTTGTGTTATATCAATCCCGGCAATCAATGTGTTAATACATATACTGTAACTCGCATGTGATTATATCTGGAATGTGGGTCTGATCGAAACTTGTAATTGAACCATGTAAAAAATTCCACCTCCATTTTTCAGTGACGTAATTCTGACCATCTCTTTTGCCATTGGCTCCATCCAAACTTTGAACTACGATTTAGACTAACTGATCACATTCACTGCCGCACATCCAACGAGCGAAGTATGGTTTATGGGTTTGCCTTTAAATCCCGTAACTCGCAGCATGTTCTAAATTAATAGCCCCGTAAATCCGCTACTCTTCAAGCTCACAGCCGTTGCGAGCTTCACTTTGCACTTACAGGGCTCAAATTGAATGTGGCTGATGGGCGTTTTTTTTCTGTCAAATACTTGCATCTGTTTGGAAAGTCAATAACACATCCGCTATTCTTTAACCTTGGGACACATTTTTGTCCATGTACCTAATCTTCATACACCTCATGGAATATCTTTACTCCAATTTACTTTCGTTTTCAGTATAAGTTGACATTTATGACAAACTAATGATAAGCTATCCAAACATTTTTCCTCTTTATAAAAAGTACTTACATACTGCTCATGCACAGTTTGGAACCAGCTACCAAACACATCCTAATTCACATGATTCAGTATTCTTACCAGTCTAATGTGTTCATTTATTTGGAAACTGAATTCCTAAAAAGAGGCTAAAAATAGAGGCAGATCTAGTGCTTATTTCAGCACCTACCAAACAATAGGCAAAACCTTGTGTGCACATAAACACAAAGACCTTTGTGAAAGAATTAAAACATAACCTTTAATTACAATATTAAAATATCTAACATACACAATCCTTCATTTTTTTTTGAGGGGGGGCAAACATTTTTTTTGCATTGAGGCCCACCACTCTCTAGCTCTGCCACTGAGCTATACAATTTAGTGCTGTGAGTATTCAACACTAGTTTCTTTTAACTTGTATTAATTTTATCATTGAGAAAGACTGAATCACGGTAGAAACGCCTTTAATACATATTTATATTTTTAGTGGCTATTACTCTTTAAGGTTATTTAGCCATTTACCCGTATTTGGGTTTTCCCTTTGTATATATATTACACTCATAATTTTGGGTACCCTCAGACACTTACCTGTTTCAGGGTAGTGTTAAGTGGAGTGAGCTCCCGCAGCTCTACGTGTATTATTGTGATTTGGTCTTCTATATATACAGTATACACATTTAATTGTTAATGTTCTAGCAACCTCGCCACCAGCGTGTCATTGAGCCCTCTAAGTGTACGTAGCACTAGGAAGAGGACTATATATCAAAACCCCATCAGTGATAACAAGCTGAAGCAGTATTTGGACTATATTATATTATTACTACCTGCATATACAGATCTATGTTGGCATTATACACCCAACTTCACATTATAAGATACCTTCTGTTTCACGTATGATCGGGATAAGACACAAAGGACAAAAGGAGTATCCTGCACTTTTTATACAGACTCCCCCCACACATTGTCATCATACCTCATTGTGATTGTGGGTAATACATGTGAGTGTGATACCTTACTACATATTTTTTTTTTGTTGGATGGAAATGAAACATTTTAATTGAGCTGCACTATCAAGACCATTTGCTCTTCTTCTTCCCCTACCATCCTATTTGAAATATACATGTTCAGGAACATATATAATAGTATAAGTGAAAGCCTTTACTTATTGTATTTATAGATCTATTCCATTGTTTCTGGTTCACATTTTGCATATGTTGATAACTGGATTTTTTCTGGCGAGTACTTGCTGATACCGAGAATAAATCAGTGTAAGCATGATAGAGAGTAAGTTGAACAGTGGGAGATTTACTACATTTGAAAGTTATGAAAGTTGAGTCTATCACAGTGGACTTCTAACATGCAGTAAAAGCATACAAAAGAGAGGTCTAAATGACATCTGCCTGTTCCAATGCCAACTCTTTCAATAACCCACCTTTATCAGTCCAAAAATCATTCATTTTATAGGTCATTGACCAAAATTGTGACATGAATCTGATACAGAGAAAAACTGCAAGTGACTGGCCTTGTGGCATTTGATTACTGGGTAAATGAGATAGCAAGTTTGTGATTATTTAGACCATCAGGGAACAACCCTATATAATACATTTATAAAAAAAAAAATGTTTTTTATCCTTTTCTACTAATTGGATCACATGGAAAAATTAAGCTCTTCATTTAAATACAGACAAACCAATACCAATACCAATATACATACCATTAAATTGGCCATAATTCAACACATTATATAGTTCAATGTATCCTTTCATTTTAGAGGCCAATTCAGTTCTTATTATAAAACAGCTTATTTTTATAGCACTCTGTTACACAGTGTGGCTAGTTCCTGTGTATTACATTCTATGACAAACAATGATGTATTTTTATCCTAAGGAATTGCAATATAAATCCTCTGATTAACTTAAATATAAACTACACATACACTAAAAAGATGTACTTACAGAAAGTGGTTCAATCTATTTTTTACACTCAGTGTGTTATCAGCATAGTGTATTAATACTACACTGTGTTACCTAGCATGATGTCAAAGTAACACTATGGTCATACATTTAAAATTTACTATTTTGAAGAACTACACTTGTAAATAAACAAAATGCTTTTAGAATGCAAAATTATATAATATAGACTAATAAATTACCTTTTATGCAGATACATAATTTTGTTTTCTTCTATTATGATCCATGAGGTGGGAAGATCCTTTGAATATACAGAAAGTTCTATATGTGCAATGGAAATGCTGCATCTACATCTGCAAGTGCATACACTGAGTCTAAATGAATGAGCATTAGTTTACAAGGACATGCCTTCTTTAGAAAACAACATGCAGAAGCAGCAAATAAGGGAAAATCAATCTGGAAAATCAATCCCTGCAGTAATTAATAATTGGGTAAAAAGATAAAAATGCAAAGGCTGGGTTTAGTTGTGTATTCATTACAAAATTTAAATTTTATCTAAAATATTTGTAATTGGCTGCAACAAAAAACTATTTAAACTAGCATTATGTAATTGACTACATTTAGCCAGAAATTATAAAGGGATGGATAGTTGGTTGAATAGTAAGAATCTCAATGACCTAAAAGTGTTATAAGAGTCTAATGAATCACCTGTGTTTTTTTATTGAAGTGAGATATAACAGAGAGACTAAAATAGTAACACTCAAGGTAAATGATCTTATAAAATTTGGATTTTAGATTACAATAAATAATAAGTATCATTATATATAGGAAAAGTTTAATTTGTACCATAATCTGGATCTTTAATAAATCCCTTTAACCTGAATATTTCAAGACATTAATACTATATATTTATATAATACAGATGGATTAAATGTTTACACTTTTCTTACTGGGTTAAGTAAACAATTTCTTATCACCATTTAATTAAATATTATTGAGTTGCGTAGAACAACGGGGTATCATAATGCAGAAAAGCATAGCATAAGCTGTAAACTACCTATAGGATAGGGGTCGTGACCATTGGTCCTTGGGGTCTAAACAAGGATATTATGTCTGAACATCCATCATGTGCACAGGTGAGACAGTAAATCATCTGAACATAGTAGGATATTCATGACCTCTATTCTGCATGTCAAGACTCCTTTATAGAATATAGGTGGCAAGATGTGACCCTCAGATGTGTCGTATGGAGTCTTTGTACTATGATTTTCTTGCACAAAATAATTTCCTTCTTGTACCCCCTTAATTCACATTCTTCTCTTGCACATTGTACTTTTTGATTTTCAGTTACTTTAAATAAAAGGCTTAAAGAGACACAGTAAAGGTACCATGTATTGCAGAAATTAAAATATACATAAAATATCATTTCAACTGGTTATTTAAAAAAAAAAATGGAAGTGTTAGATAATTGACCTTGGAAGCGAAGAATTTTAGGCATACATTACCCGAAAATATCCTCCATCTTTACTATAATTATTTTTTTCCTTGTGTGGTTAATTATCTCTGATAGTAGGGGTGATTAGCAGGGTGAGCATAATAACACTTACAAGTCTGTTACCAATTTGATTTAACCAAATATTTTTTTCTTACCTCTTGCCACTGAGAGTGATAATTAATGACATTACAAAGTCAATTGCATATAGGGGTAATATTTCCATGTAATTAATCCCTGAAGGGATATAGAAGGTTTCTGGATTTTACAAGATATGTAATATTCATATGTATTTTTATTTTTACTTTTATGTACTTTGATTTATTTTACTGCCTAAAATAATATAAATATTCCCTGCATGGGTCTGCCACTGTAGCATTTACAGACACTGGGCCTCATTCAATTGTGATTTGGCCAATTGAATAGGGCTCTATATAAGCACATAGCATATTTTTTTACAGAAGTTTAGTTAGTGAATTTCTATTAAAAAGCAAGGTCTTCACTAACTAAAGACTTCTGGAAAAATAAATATGCTATGTGCTTATATACAGCCCTATTCAATTAGCCAAATCACAATTGAATGAGGCCCACTGACTCTGTAGTGTTGGATGTTCAGTGTAGTAGTCTAGCCTATCAATGACCATGTCTCGTAAAACATGCTGCAACATGCTGGTGATACTGATAAGCTAATACACTGCATAGTAAGCCCTGCGTCTGCATAAGCTGCAGTGGCCAGATCTATGTAAGTAATATTTGTATGGCTTTAGGCAGTAAAAACTTTATAGACCTTATAAGCACTTTTTAATAAAGCAAAGTATATAAATGTAAATACATAAGTATATAACATGCCTACTAAATCTAAAAACCTCCCATATCCCTTTAAAATACTTAACTTTCAAGCTCAATAAGCGAGTCATTTGCTCTGTTACTTTAAATGTATTGTGTTGCCCTATTAGAGCTTTGTGAGATGCTGAAGAGTTTCCTGTAAAACTGTAAAAAGAAAGTCATTTATGGTAGGAAATAAAGATTTCAATATGCTTTTACATTATTTGTGTCTATTTTTAACAGATTTAATATTAACAGCAAATGTCCTCTGAAACCAAAGAAAATACCGTTCGAAAATGACAGATAAATCAAACAGTGTTTTATTTATCTGAGGATCAAAATGTATAAAGCTTGAATAATATTGCTGTATGAACCATCTGCTTGTGCACAGTACAAGTGGAAAGTTAATATATTGCATCTTAAATCCATAAATACGTTTATTACGGTTGCAAAGTACAGTAAATCTTACTGATCACATTACCTTCTGAAGCCCCCAGTTAAGGTCACAACAGCATCAGGAACAAGCTTCCAAACAATATCCTTGACAAGACTTTCAACAGCATCTGCTTCTGTCTTGGATACATAGCTGGCAATATCATCATAGTACAGGAATCCTGGAAGTCAATATGATACATTAAGAATGGAGAGTACTATGAAAATAATATAATCATATCTTATTATTCAGCCATTTAAAAATATGTATTATTTTATTGATGGGTATATTAAATAATGTCTCTGGGTCACCATGTGAGCCTCATCATTGACTTCCTGTCTGGCTAAGAGCATAGTTAAAGGGCCACTGAAGTCACTGTAAGTGCTCCTCGTGGTGTGAAAGAGCAGAATATTGCATGTTTGAACATCTCTAATGTTTTTAATTACAGTAATAACAATTAAAAAAATATTTCTCTACATGCAGTCTATACTGCTCACTGGCTGTATCATTAGTAAGAAGTACGGTGTGTGTGCATCAGAGCCTATTACAGGAGTGGTACACAGCATGTGAGACTCTTGGGGGAAGACTGTGTTTGATAGCTCTGCTTCCCACTGGACTCAGGTAACACTGCATCGATCAGTTAACCCATAGCTGCCATTTCCTCTTTTAAATGAGTACCAGTCTTCCATGCCAGCACAGATAGATGTGGTATTCTCAGCGCTACAGAATATGTTGGCGCATTACAAATAAAGATGATAATAAGGGTTACATTTTTGGGATCATTGCATGGAGCAATTAACATGCCACTGGTTCAGGTTGAATGCAAATTATGATCTTACAGGAGATAATTAGCTGTTCAAAAGCATTGCTCAAATTCCACGAGTGTAGAACATGAATTTTGTACCAGTAAGAAAAATTAAACTCATTACAAGGTCTGTTTTCGTTAAATGTAAATAGAATATCATGAAGAGCTCATATGAGTAACTTAAGCACAAAAAATACCAGCATGAATGTGACATGTAAATAGTACTCATTTTTGTTGCAATACATATCAGAATAAGTGCCATTTCAATATCCTAAAAATAGATAGATTGGTTTAAATTTATATCTGTATTATTAGTAATAGAAACCACAGATCTTATGTAAATAAATAAATAATTGCAACATTGTATTATAGGAAAGACTGTAATTTAGTTTAGATTATATTTTTATATATACAGTTAATATTACATGAGAAAAGTATTAGAGATTGACAGCCTTATTAAATTGTGATTTGGCCAATTGAATAGGGCTCTATATAAGCACAGAGCAATTTTTTTTAGAGAAGTTTTTAGTTTGTGAACTTCTATCCAAAAGCAAGGTCTTCACTAACTAAAAACATCTGTAAAAAATATGCTTTGTGCTTATATAGAGCCCTATTCAATTGGCGAATTGCAATTTAATAAGGCTGTGAGTATTCTACAAGTAAAAATCAATCTGGTCAGATCATTCCCATACTCAGGCTCCACCTGCTGACAGGATCACACAAAGTCTATATTTTCAAATCCAATTTCTAAAAAAGCAGCACAGTTCTCAGCACCTAAGCTTCATTTCTTCAGAAACTGAATATTACATGCTTCAGTCTCTATTATAGTAAAAATAACAGATCTATTTGCATATGAGTTTAGGAATTATGCTGTGAATGCTTATTGTGATAAAGTCCATGAATGTAATGGAGAGCGTAATCTGTGGACATATTGGAAACGCTTTTCAGCGAGACTACCCATCATTGCATTGTGAATCCAGCAATTTGGTTCATAGGCAATTTGTAATTTGGTAATTCATACTTTAGTGAATACATTAGTTCACTGCAAACTCACTTTTAATTCACATATTCGTGAAACTTCTATTAATTAATAAAACAAATTAAATGATTTATGTCTTACATCCTCTGTGACATTGTATCTAGTCTGTGACCTCAGGAAACCCACTTGGATTCCTTCCTTCCTGAGATTATAAAGATTTCATCCAATCAGAAGAAGTCTATTGCATCAGCTGTGGCTTGAAACTGCCTAAATCTGTATGCCAAAGTAGATTATTTTGTGTCATATAGCATTTACATGATTTTACATTTCTTTTGCACACTAACAGCCTTATTAAATTGTGATTCGGCCAATTGAATAGGGCTCTATATAAGCACACAGAATATTTTTTTTCACAGAAATTTTTAGTTAGTGAAGACCTTGCTTTTGGATAGAAGTTCACTAACTAAAAACTTCTGTAAAATAAATATGCTCTGTGCTTAAATAGTGCCCTATTCAATTGGCTGAATCCCAATTTATAAGGCTGTAAATCAGCTTTCATATATACCATGTACCAATGTGTATGTATTTTAAGGATCTGAACAGCCCCATTGAATTAGATAAATATAGCACCATATACAGTTATCATTCCAAAAAAACTAATGTAATATTTATTCTTTATTCTTCATAATAAACCTGCAATGTGAGACTGTTCATGTGATATAGAGTTTATACATGTAACTATATCACAAAGCAAGTTAATTGAAAGTCATATATTTCATTCACAATTTCCCATCGTAATGTGCCAGATGAGATTTAGTATGTACTGCATGAAAAAGGTTTTAACATGCACCTCTGCAGCACACTAAAAATAAGCTTAGTAAATTAAAATCTGAAAGGTGAAAATGTCACATCTTTTTTGGATACTGGTGAAGGCCCAAGCAATATGAGATAGACATAAAATATAAGAAACGGGCACTGAATGCAATATTCTCCTGCTACAATGTGCTTAAATTGACACATAAATGTCTTTTAACAGAACCAGGTGAAACCTTATTGTTAAATATGGTTTAAAGGGCCACTCCAGTATTCTAGCTTTCCATTTAAGCAATAAACAGTATATATATATATATATATATATATATATATATATATATATATATATATATATATATATATATAATTTATATTCTGAGAGACGGTTGCACCAATAGATCCAAGACCTGTACTATAGTTGGATTTACTTGCTCAATTGACTTATTGGTTTGTGAATGGAAACATGGATTTTAATATTAAGTGATTATTATTTAATCTACACAATTCACTAGCTCCTTTATATTAGATATCTTCACAGAGAGGGGATTATTTTCCTATCTTCCTAACATAGATCAATGTAACCCTTTATTGTTACTATGGTAATAAAGGGTATATACTCTGTAAGGGAAAATGCTTTTTAATTTTTAATTTTTAAAATGATATGATATAAAAATGTAATCATCATAAATTATAGCACCAATAAGTAATAAACATATAAACAGAATAATAAATAATAGATCATATCTAACATTTGATTAGCTGGCTGAGCATGAGTCCTGTCAGATTTATATAAAGAAAAAACAAAGCATTTGAACCTCGCCCAATGTCCATTAAGCAACAATCCATTTACCAACATTCCCACTCTGGTTTTAATGTTCTCCCATTTGTTACAAAAGCATATATTTTCACCTTTAAATTTAAACCCATTTAATCCTTACTCCCCTTTTCTGGATCACTACCTTGTCGTGGTGAAGGAACTTGTGTACTTCAATGAAGCTGTGAATTATACCATATAGGGTCACCCAAGATGGAAGGTCACAGCAGTGAGGTCAGACATATTGAGGTCCACTGGAGAAGGAACTTGCAACCCACTACAGTATCTTTGCTAAGATAACTTTATGGATAAGCACAATCAAAGATATAATGATATGGCACCGGAAGTTGAACCCTTCAGGTCAGAAGGTGTCTACCATATTACTGGGGAAGAGCAGAGCACGTGTATGAGTAGCACCATATCTAATAAAGTGATTTGGACAAAGTTGAGAGGACATCCTCCTGCAGATGTGCCTCGAGGGGCAAGGAAATTTTGTGGCTGCAAAGAACAATTCAGAATAGTGACGTGGAATATTAGATTAACCAAAGCAAACTGGAAGTGGACAAACATGAGATCACAAGGTTTAACATTGATATCCTGGGAATTAGTGAACTCAACTGGACTGCAATTGGACATTTCATATTAAACAATAAACAGATCTTCTTTCTGTGGTCAAGAATCTTGCAGAACAAATGGAGTAGCCCTCACAGTCAGTCGAAGGGTGGCCAAAGCAGTGCTCGGTTACAACCCAATAAATGACAGAATGATTTCAATTTAAATTCATGGCAAGCCATTTAACATCACAGTGATCCAAATCTATGCTCCAACTATGGATGCTGAAGAGGCTGAATTTGTCAGATTCTATAAAGGTATTCAACACATCATAGATATAACATCAAGGAAAGATATTACCGTAGATAGTTGAATATATCCCCACCCGAATATTCTGCAAGGGTTAGGGATTTGGTAGGTGAATGGGTAGAAAATGCAAGACGCAAATATAATGCAAGGGTTAAAATTTACGGAATTGTAGAAAAATTATGTGCTGAATCCTGTTCCAAAAGCACCCCAAATGGTGCATAGATGCTTTAATATTCAATATAACAAGTAAATAACTAGTATATACAACATCATTTTATGAATAATGTCACATTCATATACATATAGAATATCTACTGTATGCTTAAGACCTCCACTCCCTCCCCTGCAGGACTCACAACACAATGGCTGCAGCCTGGGGTAAATGCATCACTCAGTTCGCTGGCTGCAGCAGCAGGATGCACTCTAATGAAGATATGACAGGAAAGAGCCATTTGTTCCTGCATTGGTGGGGCAACTATAAACCTAATTCAACAATAAGAACTGCAGGGAACCAGTTTACCAGGATTTAGAACAGTTGGTTAAAATGGAAACATAAAAAACTAGCAGTATACTCGAGTATTTACAGTACTCTAATCATAGGAGATCGCAATGCTAAAGTAGGGAATCAAAAGATACCTGGACTAACTGACAAGTTTGGCCTTGGAGTACAAAATGAAGCAGATCAAAGATTAGTAGAATTCTGTCAATTCTCTGGTTATAGCAAACAGCCTCTTCCAACAGCATCAGAGATGACTCTGCACATGGACTTTACCAGATGGTTAATATAGAGATCAGATTTACTATTTCCTTTGTAGCCATAGGTGGAGGAGCTCCATGCAGCAAAAACAAGACCTGGAGCTGATTGCAGCTCAGATCGTGAGCTTCTTATTGCAAAGTTCAGAATTAAACTTAAGAAAAGAGAGTAAATCATCAGACCAAGTAGATACAAAATAAATAATATCCCTTGTGAATATGCAATGGAAGTAAAGAATAGATTTAAGGGACTAGACATGGAAGATAGAATGCCTGAAGAACTTTGGATTGAAGTTTGCAACATTATCCAGAAAACAGCAACAAAAAATATCCCCAAAAGAAAGAAAACTAAGAAGACAAACTGGCCATCTAATGATATTTTAAAAGGAGACCAGGAAAAGAAAACAAAATGTAGTGGAGATTGTAAACTATTTGTCCAACTGAAGCCGGACTTCCAGAGGATAGCAAGGAGAGACAAGGAGACATTCTATAATGAGAGATGTAAAGAGATAGAAGAAGATAACAGAATGGGAAAGTCAGGAGATCTCTGCAAGAAAATAAGGGATCTGAAAGGAACTGCACATGCCAAAGTGGGAGTGATGAAAGACAACAGTGGTAGGGATTTAAGAGAAGAAGATCAAATAAAGAAGAGGTGGCAGGAATACACTGAAGATCTGTATAGGAAGGATCTTAACAGCAGTGAGGAGCTGGAGCCAGGCATATTGGAGAGTGAAGTGAGATAGGCCCTAGGATGCCTTGTTGAAAATAAGACGGCAGGAGTTGATGGAATCCCAGTTGAACGTTTCAGAATCCTACAAGATTATGCTGCTAAAGTGTTGATTGCTTTATGCCAACAAATTTGGAAAACTGAACGGTGGCTAGTAGAATGGAAAAGATCAGTCTACAACCAAATCCCCAAAAAAGGCAGTGCCAAAGATGCTACAATTATCAAACAATAGCACTCATTTCACATGCTAGTAAAGTAATACTAAAGATCCTCCAAGCTCGACTGCAACAATATATGGACAGAGAACTACCAGATGTGCAAGCCGGGTTCCACAGAGGTAGATGCACAAGAGATAAAATTGCCAATGTCCCCTGGATAATAGAAAGAGCAAGAGAGTTCCAGAAAAAACCCCCAAAACTAAACATTTGCTTCTGCTTCATAGACTATTCTAAACCATATGATTGTGTAGATCAGAACAAAACATGGCAAGTTATTATTATTATTGTTTATTTGTAACACGCCAACATATTCATTAGCGCTATAATTGGGTTACAATCAAATAAAAAACAATAGCAATATTAACATGTTGCAAACGATGGAGAGCCCCTGTCTTTGAGCTCAGAATCCAGTGCCCAAAGTACCTCCCTCAAAGCAAATTGCAAAATTGAAAACTTGCAGACTTACAATCTAAAGTTCTTAAAAAGATGGGAGTACCAGATAATCTTATCCGCCTCCTGAGAAATCTGTAAGTTCACCAAGAAGCCATGGTCAGAAAGGAAAATGGAACAATAAAATGGTTCAAAAATTGGGAAAGCAGTGTGACAAGGTTGTATATTGTCACCTTATTAATTAACCTTATATGAGGAGTATATTGTGCATAAGGCTGGAATCCAAAACCGGAATTAAAATTGCTGCAAAAAATATCAACAGCTTCATATACTCTGATGGCTGAAAGTGAGGAGGAACTAAAGAACCTATTGATAAGAGTGAAAGAAGAGAGTGAAAAAGCATTAAAAAGACAAAGATTATGGCAAACAGCAATCTCAGTTCCTGGCAAATAGATGGGGAAGTGGAGGCAGTGATAGATTTTACTTTCCTGGTAGTCAAGATCTCTTCAGATGGTGACTGCATCTAAGAAATTAAAATAATTTTGCTTCTGGGGAGGAAAGCTATAGCAAGCTTGGACAAGCTAGTAAAAGGTAAAGATATGACACTATCAACAATGTAGTAGTAACATATGGATATATCTATGAGAGCTGGACCATAAAGAAGTCTGAGTGCCGTAGAATTGATGGCTTTGAATTGTGGTGTTGGAGAAAACTGCTTAGAGAAATAAAGACAAACTGTTCACTGGAAGGTATGATCATGAGGCTGAAGCTCAAATATATTAGCCATGGTATGGCAGAGGCAGAGATGGGTAGATTAGGTCACTGAAGCAATGAACATGAGCTTGATGGAACTCAGAGGGGCAGTGACTGACAGATGTGCCTGGCATGCTTTGGTCCATAGGGTCACAGAGAGTCAAACACAACTGAACAACCTCAATACCTTCTCCAAAAAAACATTTCCTCTCCATCACATCGTTGACAGCAGATTGTGGTGAAGGGGCTTGTGTACCTCATTGAAGCTGTGAACTATATCATGTAGGGTCAGCCAAGATGGTCAGGTCATAGCAGGGACATCAAACAAATTGTGGTCCACTGGAGAAGGAACTGGAAACCCACTCCTATTTTTCTGTGCAAAACTTATGGATTAGGACACCCAGACACAAGATGTGCATGGAGTGCTGTGGCTCATAGGGTCATGGAGAGTCGGTCATGACTGAACCACTGAACAACAACAGCAAGTAACCCTTAAAGGGACTGTTGGAAAATGTATACATATTGTAAGAGAGTCTACACACGGATATTATCAATAATAGGAGATGGACTCTCTTTTGACCTGACTATATTGCTCTTGTGATTAGTATAAGATGCTGACACTGAATCTAACCAGCTAAATAATCTTACATTCCTAGCATAGAAAAAAGGCAAATATTATTCAAATAGACTATCCAGACTGCTCCTAGACCAGCACAAGTTAAATGGCTGACCTTAAACTGCTAGCAACGGAGAGAGAAGATCCACAGGATCCAATCTATTTTTGTTTATATGGAGCACTTATATGCAGTAGCTACCAGGTTCACAAAAAAACACTTATTTGTGTCCCATTTAGGAATACCACATGTTGGGCACAGAGATGTTTAAGAGCACTGTGGTCAAGTTCATTGACATTCCCTACTGATAGGGAAGACTCTAACACAAGTAGACATATTTGCCTGGATGCAGTAAGCGCGAATAGTTAGATTCAGCAGTCTAAGATATCAGTCTTTATAAATTGAAAGCTAGTGAGATTCCAAATGGTCCCTGAACGTATATAACTGCCACCGGTGGGAAGCCAAGTTATCAACTTATAAAATTAATTCCAATTCTCTCACCCACAGTTTTGAATCTGTATGTTTAATTGAATTTGGTATTATCAGGAGGTCTGCAGCTTTATAGTATTTAACTACTACTGGACCCACATTTTCTTAAGATTTATATTGTGAGATAACCAGGCCTTTCTTTCTTCTCTTATATATGAGATCATCCTTTTGGCATTCCATCAGATGAGCTGCTGGGATACATAGGAGCAAAGCATGCCATATATAGGCATGCTGTATATTCATTTCTTTGGCAGTTTATTCTGTTTCTTTTTAAACTTCTCCAGCTCATTAGCTTGGAAAGTATTCTTAGTATTTCAGATTTCTCAAAGTTGATCTTATAGTTAGATAGTCGGAAATATTTATGTAGGCAATACATGAGGTGCTGCAAGGAGTTGTGCCCATCATGGGTGTAGGAACAGAGGGGGGTTGGGGGCACAAATTCCCCTCAATTTTTTCTATGTTTGTATGTATGTATATATAAGCTATTTTAGAAGCTGAAGTGCAAGGTCTCTAACATCCACCAGCTCCGTAATGATCTTGCACTTCAGCTTCTTTAGCAAGGCAGTGGTCGTCTTGGAGGTCTGTTTGGGATCGTTATCATGTTTGAATACTGCCTTGCGGCCCAGTCTCTGAAGGCAGGGGCTCATGCTCTGCTTCGGTATGTCACAGTACATCTTCGCATTTATGGTTCCCTCAATGAACTGTAGCTCCCATGTGCCGACCGCACTCATGCAGGCCCAGACCAGGACACTCCAACCACCAAAAGAATACATCTATACTGAGGAAATACATATATACTGAGGAAATAATCCCTAAATAACAGAAACATGGATAATGCAGAAAGAACAGAAAAACACTAATATGGGATGAAACCCTCAGTTTGAACATAAACAGCGATGCATAGAGAGGGGAGGCAGCATCTGACATCTTCAGGCAAATGCATATAGGGGGAATCAACACAACGTATTATAGAAAACATATATACACATGTAGACCTATGTATATATATGTTTAGCCTGGGCCTGCATAAGTGCTGCCGGCACTGGGGCGCTACTGTTAATTGAGGGAACCGTAAATGCCAACATGTACTGTGACATACTGAAGCAGAGCATGATCCCCTCCTTTGGAAACTGGGCAGCAGGGCAGTATTCCAACATGATAACGACCCCAAACACACCTCCAAGATGATAACTGCCTTGCTAAAGAAGTTGGAGGTAAAGGTGATGGACTGGTCAAGCATGTTACCAGACCAAAACGCTATTCAGCTTATGTGGGGCATCCTCAAACGGAAGGTGGGGGAGTGAAAGGTCTCTAACATCCACCAGCTTTGTGATGTTATTATGGAGAAGTGGAAGAGGACTCCAGTGGCAACATGTGAAGCTCTGGTGAACTTCATGCCCATGAGGGTTAAGGCAAGGCTAGAAAATAATGGTGGCCACACAAAATATTGACACTTAGGGCCCAATTTGGACATTTCCACTTAGGGGTGGACTCACTTTTGTTGCCCACGGTTTAGACATTAATGGCTGTGTGTTGAGTTATTTTGACGGGACAGCAAATTTACACTGTTATACAGGCTGTACACGTACTACTTTACATTGTAGCAGAGGGTCATTTCTCCAGTGTTTTCACATGAAAAGATATAATAACATTTTTACAAAAGTGTGACGGTGTACTCACTTTTGTGAGATACTGTATATCCACTGAACAAGGTGACTGTGTATATAATTAAGTTGAGGGTGTTTTTTTCAAAGCTACTTTTAGATCATTAAAAATACAGACTAAAAATAGGTTCAAACTATTTTTATAATGTATATTTGCCAAATGCATCCTGGCTGCGAAAATGAAAAATGCGCATTTGAACTTTTTCTACCAATTGTTCTTAATCCTCATATAACAAAAAGCCACAGCTAATGCAACAGCAGGAGATGTAGCACAATCTTTTAATTGTGTCTTTTGCTTTTATTAAGGACTGCTACTGTTGGCCTTGCATTCAAAATATTATTGGCCTTTTCCTTCCAGTTCCAGTTGTGTCTCCTAACATAGGGGGTCGTACCATTGTCAAATTGAAAATGTATTATTATCGAAGAAAATGTAAAGGGTTGAGTATGTGCTATGGTGGCGGTCAAAGATAAGAATGAGAAAGGATGAATGTGAGTGGGCTAGGAGAGTATTGTATGTAACTCTACAGGATACCTAGTCTTCAAAAGACATCAAGCCAACAATACCACATTTCTATAGGTTGTTAAATTAGATTGTGTAAGTAACAATATACCCTAGAAAAAGATTTTACTACATTTCCAATGCATTTTGCACAGTGAAGTACTGAGATCTAAAAGTTGCTTCTAATTGGATGTCAGCTTTATGAGTATGGTACAAAAAGAAATCCAAATTGGTGTTCCTATTTTTTTCTGCATTGATTAGTCGTTTCTCATCTTCATTGACCATATGGACCGTAACACACCAGAAACAACTTCATGTCCATGGTCATGCTGATCCATTTGGTTTTCATGGCAGAGATACTGGAGTGGGTTGCCAGATCCATCTCCAGTGGGCCACATTATATAGCTCCTTGTATTCCTAGGTGGTATCCCATCTAAGTACTGACCAGGCCCAACCCTGCTTAGCTTCAGGGTGGAGTGACTTCTTGGTTCCCTGACTGGAATCAAACCTAGGTTGAAGCAGTGAAAGCACCAAATCCTAACCACTGGACCACCAGAGAACCCTGTAGTGTCATAGATGGGTGGAATTAGATATGTGAAATTGAAAAAGTAGCTAAATGTATTTTTTTCATTTTTTTTACAAAAAAAACAAGGAATAGTTATTTTAATACTGTTATGTCTACTCTCCTGAACATTAATAGTAAAATTATGTTCATTATTGTTTTTCATTGAACCAAATACCTATTTAATATTTTAGTGATTGTCCAAGTAATATTTTCTCTATTTTGTGTTATTTCAGCTTGCTGTTAGTCACACAAGAAAGAGACCATTGATAGGCTGGCACATGATATTGTTAGAGTAAATTTAGATTTCTATAATGACAAGAATTGTGGAAAGAGTTACAATGGCAGATTTACATAATTTTCTTCTGCAAACTTGATACTGCACTCATTTAATATCCAGTACTTTATTTAAATATATGTGCTTATCTTAATTTAAGTAAATTACCAGTTTTCTGCATTTTGGTTAGTTTTATATCCTGCTTGTTTTTTATGTCTTCGAGTGTACGAAAGCCCATCCTATACCATTTCTCAGCGGTCTTCAGTCCAACTCCAAAGACAGAGGTAAATATCTGTAAAATAATAATAAAAAGAAATGTACATTTTATATATTTCCAAATATATACTCATTAATTTACCCTAAATTAAAATATTAAATGCATTACACAGTGGCCTATGACCATTGCTGTATATATGTAATAAGTATAATAAGCAATATGTTTTAAGTTAAGAGCTGTATCTAATAATAAATTGACGTTAGAGGAATTCTGTCAAGAGAGTTCTCTGGTCGTAGCAAACACCCTCTTCCAACAGCCTCAGAGAAGACTCAACACATTGACATCATCAGATGGACAATATAGAAATAAGATTGGCTATAACCTTTGTAGCCAAAGATGGAGGAGCTCTATACAATCAGCAAAAACAAGACCTGGAGCTGACTGTGGCTCAGACCATGAGCTTCTTATTGCAAAGTTTAGAATAAAAGAGGGAAAATCATCAGACCAAGTAGATATGAAAAAATAATATCCCTTGTGAATATGCAGTGAAGGTAAATAATACATTTAAGGGACTAGACATGAAAGATAGAATGCCTGGAGAACTTTAGACAGAAGTTTGTGACATTTTGCACAAATAATTATACTTGTAGAAAAATTATAACATTTTGTTTATTCTTCACATCAGCGGTAGTTTAAAAGAATTCAAAAACACACAAAAGAAACAACAAGGTCGACCTTTGTATTGAAATTTAGAACAAGGTAATAGTGCCAGATCAATTTGAACCTGAAGGGCTCCTCCTAGCCGGAAGGTGCAGTTATGGCTAATGCCCCAAATCTGACTAGCCTCTTTCTCTATTAAGATGTTTTATATAATAAAACAAATAATAATAATAATAATAATAATAATAATAATAATAATATCCAATGTATTATACAAATAGGCAGTCATATATATCCATGCCTTTAGACTTACCCCACCAGAATATGGCATGAGTATTGCTAAAAAGTTTTGTTTTTCATTCAGTCATGTGCGACTCTTCGTGACCCTATGGACCACAGCATGCTAGGAACATCTTGTGCCTGGTTGTCCTAATACATATGGTTTTCATGGCAAAGAGTGGTTTACCAGGTCCTTCTCCAGCGGAACCGTGATTTGTCTGACCTCTGACCTGCCCATCTCGGGTGACCCTACATTCTATAGCTCATTGCTTCATTTAAGTATACAAGCTCATTCACCACAACAAGGTGGACTTAACAGTTTCAGTATGCTCAGGTTTAAAGCATTGATGTGGGTTCAGAAACATGCTCCAGAATAAAAGAGTGATTTCGTTAATGTCACTGGCAGAAGGGCTTTATTTCATGAGCAAGCTAGTAGCATTGGTGACTACTGCACTGTACTGCAACACAAGTATTTTATAGTTAACTAACAGGAATGCATTGTTGATAATTGGAACTAAGAGCCCAGAGGAGATAGAGGTACATTTTCCCTGTTTCTGACATTATTGTATCCAGCACACCATCTTGTTTGTCTGACTCCATTTGTCACTAATCCTGGCCCTGTACTGCAGGCAGGTTTTAGTCTCATTAATCCTGTTTCAGTATAAACTGCATATGTGGCATAAAAAGAGAGAGTGTTACTTTCATAATTCATAACCACTCTTTAATATTGTTACAGAAATATAATTATGTATCTACTACAGACTGATGTGCCCGTGGGGCCTGCTTTGCTCTTCAAGGGTCTGTTACTAGCCATGATCCTAAAAAGCTAAGCACTAGGACAGGGGTGTCAAAACTCGGTCCTGGAGGGCCACACACATGCCTGAATTTGATGATAACCCTGCTGTGCACAGGTGTGTCACTCACTTCTTCAGTCATCCTGATTGACTCACCTGTGCACAGAAAGGATATATTCAAATCCAGGCCTGGGTTTGGACACCCCTGCACTAGGATATCAATGTGTTGAATTGGAGGTTGCTGGAAAGGGCTATAATGCATTTACAGTATATGTATTTTTGTATGAACCATCTAGAGTACTCACTGTTAATATTCTGTTTTGACTTGTGACAGCCAAGGGTTAACCCCAAGTCTCTACATAGGCTTAGATGGCAATCTGGCCACACAGGCATTTTTTTCTCTGACCCTTAATGGCTAATTACCCCCTACAAAGATATAGAGGGAAACCAGAGTAGCCAAATGGATATCTCCATACCACCTGGCTACCCAGAAGGAACATTCTTAAATGGTCCTGGGATTTGCCCCTCTCACTATTCTTAAAGGGTATACCCACTCCAAAAGAGTTTGGCTACCCTAAAAGGTGCTTCTTTATATGGTCTCGGTACTTGCTCTATCTCCGGTGGGCTGAGTAGACTTATGGGCAGGACACAGACCACATGGATCAGCTTCTTCCTGATTGGATCCACACACGACCACCAACAATGTGCTTACCTAGGGGCTTATGTCATAGTTTAATATTCAGGCAGGTGGGGAATTTGAAGTGTTCACTCCCCTAATTATGTTAATGTTTAACTGTGCTTATTGTTTTACACCCAATAAATATGTTGTGATTTTTTCCAATAAAGAGTTATCTGTTTCAATACACATAACCAACATGTGTGTCCATTCTTTGAGGATGCTCTATCCTAAGAATAAGGGGGTAGAGGAAAGCCTTTAAATATTTTTAATAAGCCTTTAAACCCTCGGTATTCTTATTTCCTGAGTGGTGGTTGTGATTGGCATGATGGACACTAAGAGACCCAAATCCTTACAATCCAGGGGTGTGATCCTGTAAAAGAAAGGCAGGAGGTTTTGGGATGAACGTGGCCCCCTCCCCTCTGGATTGTGACAAACTGGATTGAGATTTCAAGCAGGTCTCTCATACCACATTCTGGTCCAGTAAGTCTAAAGGCATAAATAAAGGGGGTTGTCTATTGGTATGATAAATTAGATAAAACAATCTTAATAGAGATAGGGACTAGACAGATTTGCGACTTCAGCCATAACTGCACTTTCCAGCTAGGAGAAATACCTTCAGGGCTAATCTGATCTGACAGTATTACCTTGTCCTAAATTTCATTACCAAGGGTGGCATTGTTTTTACTTTTTAAGGTTTTTAAATTCTGTTGTGACATATAATTAATTTTTTATTGTTTTCCTACAACTATCATTATACTAGGCTAACAGCCCTATTAAGTTCCCCCAAAGTGTAAAACCATAGCCCGTAACTGAGGCTGCAAGACTTACCACTATAAAATTGGCCTCTTAAAGCTACCGGCAAACGATCTGCGGGTTACAGGCGGAAAAACCCTACAGGACGTCGAAATCTGAACTCTGTTGCCGCAAAACCTTTGATCTGTCAAGCCCGTAACTGTTACGTCAGAAAATCGCTTTTAAATTGCTACGAGTTCCCAAAGACGCCCTGGCCTTCAAACCCGTAAACCGCAAATGGAAGCAAAAATATTACGCCCTCCAAATAGGACCTCAACACCGTAAAGGACAATATAAACACACCAGTGGACTTTAAAATATGGGAAAATCAATGGAAGGCATTACAATTACTTGCACAATAATAGCCAAATAAAAAATAGGCATTAAAAAAATATTTTATTTCATCATATGTTAATGGTCATGCACGTGCAAATATGAAAAGCCATGCTGTAACATGCATAAAGCAATTAAAGACACACTACCTAATTAAATTGCAACACAAAAAAAACATGAAACTGATGCCATATTAACCCTTCTAATGTGGACCATGGAAAATATATATGAGTGCATATACTTGCTACATTGGGTAAACAAATAATGGCCAAATTATACTGCCACATCACATATATCAAGTACCAGGGGAACATTTTATTATTTGTTATACAGTCCTTCAGTCATGTTCAACTGTGACCCTATGGAATGCAGCGTATTTAACTAGGTCTCTGCCTGTGCTGTTCCGCATGGTTTGCATGCCAAAGATAGTGGAGTGGGTTGCCAGTTCTTCTCTAGTGGACTGCGATTTGTCTGACCTCTCTTCTATCACCTGCCCACCTACAGTGGCTCTACATGGTATAGCTCACAGCTTCATTCAAGTACATAAGCCCCTTCACCACCACCACTTAGCAATCCACAAGGGGGCCAGGGGAACATATACCACACTAATGTAAATTGAGGAATAGCAAAACATAATGCGAGGTCACCAAATGGGAATGGGTATACATCTTGGCACATGGCCACCAGCAATGGTGTGAGACTTCCCAGAATGGGCATAGCAGAGATGGAGGTAAGTTGGCTGTTTATCCACGTGCCTCCATGTGTTTTTGCTGCCCTTCCTGAGGGGTTAGAGTAGATTAGCATGATATATGTTCCCCTGGTCCCCTTCAGGATTGCTAAGTGGTGGTGGTGAGGGAGCTTATGTACCTGAATGAAGCTGTGAGCTACACTGTGTACTGTAGGTGGGCAGGTCATAGCATAGAAGTCAGACAAATCACAGTACACAAAAGACGGAACTGGCAACCCACTCCAGTATCACCTTTCATATTCCTATCAGATTCTCAGGGGAATGTTGATACACCACAGTATCACTAATTGGACTTTGCATGTGTTTATTCTGATTATATATGATCTATATTATTATATGATATATAATGCTATTATGACTAATATTATTGTTACATGTATTGATCTATTGCATAATAACTAGGGCTCATTAGTTTACATATATAGGAATGTGACACAAATGTAATATATGTGGATATCCCATAACCCCAACCATTGAAAACACCCTGACACTGTTAGAACGGTATAACAAATATGTATTTCATACCCAGAGCACAATCAGGAATGGACAAGACTGTGCATTAATATCATGGATTTGGTGTGGTCGGATCCTGGGAGAACAAGAGGCTTGTGGTAAAAAGGGGATACCTACAGGGGATAATGTCATAGTCTAGAATAAGCATGATGCATAGCACCTACCAGGGTCACATGTGGTCACTACACCACTGTAACCGGAATCTGATGAAAAAAAGGATCATAAGAAATCACTCCATTTAATTGAAGAAACCATTAATGTGCATAGCACTTACAACTTGTCTATATCTGTTCAATGAAACAGATGATTCAACCTCTGCACTGTGTAATCCATACAGTGTGGTGACAAAGGCGAAGGAGGATAAAAAAAATAAAAAAGAATCAGCATGCATATGCAGTACAGTGCTAAATACTGTACCTGTAACAATATACCAACTCACTTGATTCCCATCTGCAAGCACTACTAACTAATAGCTAGGTCTCTGGATAATCAGAAATATGGGAAAATACCCATTAATACGGAGAGGACACAAAGGTCAGCAGCCAGATTCAATGTTACTTACATCAGACCCAAGGATCTGTTTTCAGACTGATATTGAGGTCAGGATCACAAGCTTCACTAGTACATATATCATTGCTGGCTGTTATTAACATGCCATTGTATGACCTTGCAAGTCCACCGCCATAGCGGTATTAGTCTACATTTAAGCTAACAACAAACATGTCTGACATATCTGGCAATAACATGTAGCTCCTACAATCTTAAAGCTATGATAAGGGGGGCTGTCATTGAAGGAATGTCTACCTGAGAGGCACTGTTAAAACCTTATACATTTCCTTCACAATGTTTGCAGTTGCAGGAGATGCCTTCATGCACCTAAATTGTACCTAAAAAAAAAATACTTACAAAATAAGGCCTTAAAAAAGGTAGGCATCTTTTCTCAACAGCATTCCTCTGTGTCTATCATTTAGTTAATTGTTAAACAGAACCCTCTGTGTCTACAGAGAAGAGGATCATGGACCATGTGATGGGAGGTAGCCATCTGCATACAAAATATCACTATCACATAGGCCAAGATCCAGGACTCTGTAGACAGGCTACATTAGGTTAACATTGTAACCAATAGATTGTCACTGAGGAGTGCTGTTGATAAGCCACAAAAGTATGTACAGCCCCTAGGTTCTCCTCTGCCTAGGCACGGGCCCAAATCCCCTGTGGCCATCTCCCTGGTGGTGGTGGGGCAGGGTGAGAAGCCCCCCGGGAGCCAGCGGAGCCAGCGGCACCTGCAGTGGTGGATGCATGGTGGAAGGAGAGGAGGGGCCGGGCTGCGGGTGGCCGGGGGATTTCTCTGGGGTGGAGGAAGCGGGGCTGGGGACCAGAGAGCATTGCATGGCTTCTGCGGTGACTCCCTGGAATGCGCTGTGGTCCGCCCCAATCCTGAGCAGCCCGGCGATGTACGACTCCATCATTAGGTGGTGCCTCCTCTGCTCCCTATTGCGCCTTGCCAGGCTGCTCATTACCTCCGCATTATTGGCAGAGATGCTGGCCTGGATCCCCCGAAAAGGGGCAGCATCTCCACCTGCTCAGCCTGGTCTGATGTTGGGGATAGAGGCCCATGGGGCGTGGACTGGTGAGGAGGTCGCCGTGTGTGAGTGGGGAGGGTTTGGAGCCCGGCTGGAGGGTGTTGCAGAATGGGCGGTGGTGTGGTTGGGCTTGGTGGTGGTGGTGGTGATGGCGAGTCCAGCGCACTGCTGTGGGGGGAGGAGGTGGTGGCTGGTGTCCTCACTCCAGTTGAAGGGCCCTGGCGATAGCCTCAGTCTCTGGAGAAGGGAGATAGTGGGGTTGAATCCTGGAGGTGTGGCCGGAGGTCCAGATGGTGACCCCACCAGCCATATTACATCCTGCTCCTCTGAACCAGGGCCCTTTGCTCCGCTTCTCTGACCCTCCCCCTCCTGTGGGTCACCATGTCTGAAGTTCCAGCGGCTGGCACCTGTCTCAGAAGGTCCTTGGCTACCCTCTCCCACTCATAGGTCACAGTTTGGTTCTCCTCCTCCTTGGCCATCATTCTCCTCACCTTGGCCCTAATGTTGTCAAACCTGCGCTTGATGGACCTCACATCTCTTTGTGTTGTGATTATCGCTGTAACCTCAGCCGCTACCTCATTCCATGCCTGAGCCCTAGGCCGTTGCCTAACTTCCCTCCCCCTGCAAGAATCAGGAGGCAGCCAAGGATAGCACCAAGGAGGACCACATTCTCCTGATGCGTGTAATTGTGGGACCTGTGCTTGACCATAGCCTCATACCCTCCCGACTGTGGATGGGGATCCTTACCTCCCTGACCTGTCCATGAGGCCTGTCCCTCCCCCGAACGACAACCCCCCTGGGAGCAGGCCCCTTCCCCTCTGTCCCTCTCCTAGGTCTTCCTGATGCTCGGGCCACCCTGCCACCACCCATCTCCTCCTTTACACTCCCCTCCTCCTCCTCCACCACTCCTCCTCCACCACTCCTCATCTCCTCCTTTCCACCACTACTCCCCAGGGCCACCTCTCTCTCCTCCACCCCTCTCCTCTTCTCCTACCCAACTCTCCACTCCTCTCCCCTCCTATCTCCTCCCTCCATATCAATCCCAAAAATTATAGAACGATAATTGAAAATAAGTGTTACTGTTACAGCTTGAGTGCACGGAAAGGATTCATGGGCTTGCGTCTATGGCCTGCAGCTTTCGGCATGGTTGAATGTAATAGCTCTGTAACGCAGCAGAATTTGAAGCCAGCAGGCTTTGCGGATGTGCCTTTGCTGCTACGGGCGTGGAATTTAATGTGGCTGTATAAGTGTTAACCACTCAAGGAAGCATATCTAATTCCATATTTCTTAACATTGTACAGAAAACAGCAACAAAGAATATACCCCAAAAAAAGAAAACTAAGAAGACAAATTTAATGTTTGATGAGGCTTTAAAAAAAGTTCAGAAAAGAAGAAAAGTGGAAGATAGTAGAGATAGGAAAAGATTTATCCAGCTAATTGCAGAATTCCAGAGGATAGCAATAAGAGACAAGGAGACTTTCTGTAATGAGTGATGTAAAGAGATGGAAGAAGATAACAGAATTGGAAAGTCAGGAGATTACTTAAAGAAAAAATTGGGGATCTCAGGGGAACCTTTCATGTCAAAGTGAGCATGATAAAAGACAAAAATAATAAGGACATAACAGAATCAAAACAGATAAAGAAGAGGTGGCAGGAATACACAGAATATGTATACAGGACAGATCTTAACAGCACTGATAACCTCAGTACTTTGTATAATGAGCTCATGCCAGACATCTTGAAGAGTGAAGTGAGACGGTTTCCAGGATGTCTTGCTCATAACACGGTTCCGGGAGTTGATGGAATCTCAACTGAACTGTGCAAAGTCGAGCAAGATGATGCTGTGAAAGAATTGCTTGCATTATGCAAAGAAATCTGGAAACCTCATCTGGTCAAGGAAATGTCAGTCTACATACCAATCCCAAAAAAGTCAATGTCAAAGATAGTTTAAATTATCGAACAATTGCACTCAGTTCACCAGCAAGTAACCTAATGCTAAAGATCCTGCTCCAACAATATATAAACAGAGAACTACCAGATTCACGGGTTTCGTAGAGAAAGAGGCCCAAGAGATCAAATTGCCAATGTCAGCTGGATAATAGAGAAAGCAAGAGAGAGTCACCTCTGCTTTATGGACTATTGGATCACAACAAAATGTGGCAAGTTCTTAAAGAGATGGGGGTGCCAGATCTACTTCCTGAGGAATCTGTATGTGGTACAATAAGCCATGGTCAGATTCAAACATGGAACAACTGAACAGTACAAGATCTGGAAAGGAGTGTGACATATTGTATATTGTCATCATATTTATTCAACTTATACACAGAATACATTATGAGTAAGGCTGGGCTGGACAAATCCAAAACAGGAATCATTGCTTTGAGATATATTAACAACCGCAGATACGCGGATGACACTACTCTGATGGATGAAAGTGAGGAGAAACTAAAGGGTCTATTGACGAGGGTGAAAGAAGAGAGTGCAAAAGCTGGCCTGCTGCTCACTGTTAAAAAGATACATATACATACACACATACATATATTCATATACTTCATATAGTTTATGATGTGAGAATTTATTATTAGGTTTGACAAAATATATTTCTATGTTATAGGTGGAGATAAACAGGCATCGTATCAGGAAAAGTGATACAAATTTGTGACATAAAAATCAGAAAAAAATAAAAAATTTCACTATATCTCAATGGTTTTTATTCACTATCTTGTTCTGTTTCCTTGACTCCTAAAAAGAAAATGATCACGCATTTGTCTTGAGAAAACCACAAATATAAATGAAATTAAATATGACATTGAATTTAACATGTCCGTTTTATAATCAATAACTAAAACAATTAATGGCCATTATGTTTAAGTGTCTGGTTCAAAATAATCCATTTTTTTATATTCTGAAGTAAATGTTTTGCACTTGCAAATGTACGTGATCCCTTTTATTGTCTCAAAACTGAGTCAGTAAATCTCGACTGTATATAACATATTCATGCATTTGAATCATTTTATGAAACTATTTTTTCTTGGTAATAAATGTGTAAAAAAAATGACATAGCTCTAAAGTAATTTAAAATACAATGTTGTTCGTTTGCACTGAATAGGATTTGCTATTTTTTTCTGAAGACACATTATTGTATTTCTCATTAAACAAGATTTATATCTAGCATTTTTAATTATTTCCCATTTATTACATTTTTTTAAAGACTTCAGCAGAAGACTTTAAACTACCGTGCCGGATTTCATTAGCAGTGCTTGAACAGTCAAAAGAAGATATTGGAAATACTTGCACAATAAAAAAACATGCACATTTCCATATAATATGTTCAACTAATTCAGTATATGTCATTTTAAATGAATATCCCTTTATTCTCCTTTTGGAAGATTTACCTATGAAATGAAGAATTTTGCTATTTCTTTTGTCTGAAATGGTCATTATTAAGTGAAACCAAACATATTTACATACATAAAGAAAATAAATATAAATACATTCTGTAATTGTGACACACTGGAATGTATTTGCAAAATGGGTCGAGAACTGGGGCTGAGTAGAGGTAAGTGAGTGGGTTAAAGCAAGGTCAAAGTTATAAAAGTAGAGCACTCATAATTTCTTACTTTAACTCAGAGAACTTTGGTAACATAGTAGATAATTTTCAGTCAACATATTATCTCCTCATTTGCTAAATGTATTACCCTGACTAGCTGTATTTATCAATAAATATTAAAGAGAATGTCACCCTACAATATTTGTTATCTTTTGAAACCGCATTAAAACAGGCTATACATTGTACTAGCTGTTTATTATTACTTTTGACATTTATAATTATTTGTGTAGCATTATTGTGCTAATGCCTGGCTTGATATGCTATTGTGATGCTCATGGTGTTTGATAAGGGTGGAGGATAGGATCTAACTGCTGAGGAAGAGGTAAGTTATATTTGCTTGTTTATGTGTTTGTAAATATAGTGGGTGGAATTTACTAAACATCTGAAGCAGCTGAAATGTGTTGAAAGCGTTTTCCCACAGGAAATTGTGTATAGTAACTATAGGAAAGCATATCTCAGTCACTTGTATTGCTTAGTAAATGTTTTACACTATACACTCATTTGCACATCAAAGCAGCCAATATTGTATTTGAGAGCCATACATTTGCATAATAATGCAGCACAAACAATGGCGAATATACTTTAGAAAAAGGACTAGTTCAATGAATAGCCAGTTTTCATGATCTTTAAGTATAGGAACTGGAGGGATGGGGAACATATCCCCCCATTAGAATATATGAAAAGGGGACACACAAAATAGCAAAATTAAACCTTATGCATGCATTACTGGGGCCAGTGCTATGCAGATGTGTGTCTCTACCAAGAAGGCTTTAACCCAGAAAAGCATTTAACCCCCCCCCCCACCCTTTTTCTAGTTAGCTGTTACTATTTCTGTAAAATACTAATGGGAATTACATTTTCTCACCAGTGATGAGGTGAGAAGGGGTGAGATGAGATGATAAAGACTGTTTTCCCCCAAACGGAATAGGAAAATGTTTATATTTCAAAGACTCATTATAAATTATATATGTAGTCTAAACATGTTAATATATACTGTAATATAATTTATGATACAGTAAAGTTATTTACTTGTATTTAGGCATTATGGTAACCTGTTCTCTGATCCTGCTCGAGGTTATTGTACCTAAACATCAACAGTTAAACACAGAATTGACTCACTGTTCCAGAAGACAGCATTTTAAAAACGACAACATATGTCATGTTGCATAACAAATGGCATATGGTCATAGAAACCTAATAGTTCCAAACTTGAGAGAGAACAGAGGTACCTGTTAAATTACATTTTGCTTCCTATCAGCAGTTTGTCAAAAAAGCTAATACTGCAACGAATAGCAGAGAGGATGTAATGCAACATGTAAGATGGACATGTGAAATCAGTAAGTACACAAAGTGATCTGGATATTCAGCTAATTTAGTTATTTAAATATAAAAAAAAACATACAATCCTTTTATTCCACCTCCCCAAAATATTGATCTTGTGTAATAATCAGTACATGTTAGTTAAATAAACATTTTAATGATGATTTAATTAACAGATAACTTAGAAAGAGTTTGCATTTTTTTTCAAAGCAAATTAATACACTAATACGTTAAACTTTCTTTTACCTTTTAAATGTTCATGTATTTATATATTCATTTGTGTAAAAAAATAACACTTAAAATCATATGAAAATAACCTAGTCTGTAAATTGAAGTGACATATGGCTTACACAATCATCTCCTCAATCAAGTGGCATGATATAAAATATTAAAGCATCTGAAAAAAAATAGCAGAGGGGCCTCTATAATATTTTGGTAAATGTAATAGACATTCACTTATCTGGTAAAGGGTTAAAAAGTTGTATGGCATAAAAATAAATCATGTTATTGTATTTTCTACTTTTATCAATTGCACCTTGTTTTATTACCAAGTGCAATGAAGCCCTTAGACTAAGATCATGAGTGTAGCTTCAACAAATTTCACATACTGAGAGAGAAACTGAAGGAAAGATGGATAAAAAGGGAATAAATGTAGGTTAGGAAGTGAAAGAAGTGAATGGATAAGGTTGAATTAAAAAATAGAATGGGATGAGACAGAAGTAAGAGCTGAGGAGAGAAGAGACTTGCCTGGAATCTTGGTTCTGACCTTCCTTTAGTCTGATCTGCCCTTAGTCTGATATGCTTCAAGAAATGTATTTTCTGTAATGAAACAAGCAATCTAAAACTATAGACACTGCACCCTGCATGGGCACATGCCAAGGGCCAGGCTACTTTGAAGGAGGGAAAGAGGCAAGGAAAAAAGAGGAAAGATTGAGGTAAGAGGGAGGAAGAAATAGGAAAGGAAAACACTAGGAAGAAAAAGAAGACAGAATTTGAAGAAGAACAGGAGATGAGAAAGAGAGAAGGGGAGAGGAAGATAGAAGGGGAGAAAAAGGAGAGAGTGTGGAGATGAACAGAAACTGAAGATAAAAGAGGAGAAGATGGGCGAGAGGAGATTAGTGTTATGTTTAGAAAATGTTGAGAGGGAAGGGTATAGCAAAGGGAAGAAAGAGAGATTTATAAAGTAAAATAGAAGAAGAGAGTTCAGGGACGGGTAGACCAGACTAGGAAATAAGAGGAGGAAAAAGGAGGAGATGGGAGAGAAAAGATTATGGAGGAATAGGGATCAGAAAAGGCAGAGTGGGGGAAGGTAGAAGGGTGAGAAAAAGACAATACATAAAAAGGGGTCTCACATGAGTGGTGGCATATGTGTACCTTAACTATCTAACAAGAGATCTGTTAAAGTGCAATCGGGTCCCAAGTCAGATCAGTTACACAATAAAGTCAAGTGATTGTATAGGTTTCTGTTTCCCTTCCATTGTTTTTATTGTAGCATGTAACTTACCTGGCATAACGGTTGTAAAATAAATTAAAATGTTTTTATAATTACCTTAAAAGATTTGTATCTCTCTTCATTAATAGTTTCCAAAACCCTGGAGGACTGCCCATCTTCAAGAATCTCCTATGCAAAGAGAAAATAAAATATAATCATAAATATTATATATATATATATATATATATATATATATATATATATATATATATATATATATATATATATATATATATATATATATATATTGTAGTTAGGCTGTTTATTTAATTGTAGCTTATTTAATTTCTCCTGTTTTCTGTGTAAAGTAGAACTGCCTGAACACGGTTCTGGCCTACCTTTAGAGTTGGGTTTAGCCTGACACCCTACAGGAGATTTCTAGTACCCTGAGCTGGCACAATTCCATAGGACAAACTACTTTGCGACTAAAAGTTTTTCCATGTGTATCTTTCATTATCTTCTTTTATCTTTTTCTTGTTTTTACTACTTACAATGAATTTACTGTCCCCCTCCATTAAACAGTTGAGCTCTCTCGTGTTGAGCTCTCTCTCTCATATATATATATTATTATTCTCTGACTCGACAAAGAGAGGAACGCTCTCAAAATCTCGTCATGAAACCTATGAATATGTTTTTCGAATAAAAAAAGGTATCGCTATTTGCTGCAATACTCTGATTATTCATCTATCTATCTATATCTATATCTATATCTATGTAACTATATCTCTATCTATATATCTATATCCCAATCTATATATCTATATCTCAATCTATATCTATATCTATAAATATATATATATATATATATATACACAAATATACATATATACAGTGCCTTACAAAAGTTTTCACTCCCTTTGACTTTTTACCTATTTTGTTACATTACAGCCTTAAGTTTAATGTTTTGTTAATCTGAATTTTATGTGATGGATCAGGACACAATAGTCTAAGTTGGTGAAATGAAATTAGAAAAATATATACATAAAACTATTTTTTAGAAATAGAAAACAGAAAATCGGCATGTGGGTATGTATTCACCCTCTTTGTTATGAAGCCCATAAAAAACAGAAGTCACATAATTAATGAAATGATGTCCACCCGTGTGCAATCTAAGTGATGCATGATCTCTAATTACATATAAACACCTTTTTTGAAAGGCCCCAGAGGCTACAACACCTAAGCAATAGGTACCACTAACTAAACACCGCCATGAAGACAAAGGAACTCTCCAAACAAGTAAGGGACAATGTTGTTGAGAAGTACAAGTCAGGGTTAGGTTAAAAAAAAAAAATATCCAAATCTTTAATGATCCCCAGGAGCACCATCAAATCTATCATAACCAAATGGAAAGAACATGGCACAACCGCAAACCTGCCAAGAAACGTCCGTCCACCAAAACAATGATCGCCTTACATCGTAGCACTTTGGCAATGAGCGCCGCAGGCGCTCATTGCAGGCGAGCCTCGCGTAGCGAGGCGAGCCATTAAACCGTAGCACTTAGAAAAAAAATATGAGGTGAAAAAAATTACGAGATAAGCGACGGAACAAAAACACGAAATACACACTAAAAAATAAAACAAAGGTCACTTACCGCATGGGGAACCAGGCAGGACGTCTGGAAGTGAGTTGGAACTGAAATTTAGATCGATTTAGCAGAGTTACAAAGATCGAAAAACGGCTAAGCGACAAAAAAATGGCCGCCGAAAAAAATGAAAACGAGGCTATACTACTACGAACTGCGTAAAACACAGCCACAGACGTATGTGTTTGAAAAACAACGAGATAAAGGATGCGGATTAACCGCGCAATGAGTAAAAAGACAGTAGCGAGTACATTTTACTAAACGATATTACCGATTTACGCATTAACACAGATTTCCCGCCTTTGGCTCGCGCCACATAGGATTTCCCGCCGAAAACAACGCATTTGGCTCGCGTAACTGCGGATTTCCCGCCTAAAACTATGAATTTGTCTCGCGCACAAACCCTATATATAGGGCCCATTTCACACATGACTCACACTTTCTCCTCAGGTGATGACAGTCTGACTGGATGTTTTTTGATGCCGGGAAATCGCAAGAGATTGTTAGCTCTTCAGTATACTGCTTCAGCATTATTACATTAAAAAAGGTAAATATATTATTTATAATTATTAAATAATAAATTGGTACTTAATTAATAAATAATAGATAAGAAATTTAATTAATAGAAAATTCATATTGTACTTATTATTTATAATTATTAATTAATAAATTGGTACTTAATAAATAATAGATAAGAAATTTAATTAATAGAAAATTAATATTGTGCTTATTATTTATAATTATTAATTAATAAATTGGTACTTAATTAATAAATAAGAAATAAGAAATATAATTAATATAAAAATAATATTGTGCTTACCTGTGTGAAACAATTGTGAATAACATTCATAATGTACATTAATTAATTAATTAATTATTAATATCAAAATTAAAAATGTCAATAAAAAAAACATATTTATTAATTAATTATTAATGTACATTAAATTAACAATTATTTTGTTATATGTCGTGATTACCTGTGTGAAACTATTGTTAATAACATTCATAATGTACATTAATTAATTAGGAACACATTCATTTATTAATTATTAATGTACATTAATTTAAGAACTATTTTGGGATATGTTGTGATTACCTGTGGGTAAGAATTGTAAATAACATTCCTAATGTATCATTACTAATCATTAATATTAAAAAAGGTTAACGTTTAAGAATGTGTATAAAAAATGGAACACGTTGATTAATTAATTATTAATGTATGTACATTATTTAAATAATTCAGTTCTTATATATTTTGTATACCATTCTAAAAAAAAAAAGGGAGCATGGTTATGTGTTCATTGATTCTTATTTAAAGAATAACAGTAATATTGAGTGTATGTTTATAATCTATGCTTTCATATGTGTGTTCATGTTGATTTATTGATATATTTATTTCATGTTTTTAATCTATGCAAAAATAGGTATGTTAAGCCTCATTTATTAATACAGATGAAGTAACATATAATACATTAATTTTACTTTTTTGTATAATTGCAGTGAATTCTACGTGAATGACCAGAGATAGTGACGTTTGCACAAATTGAACATCATAAGGATAATTTGGACAGGTATAGAATTTTAATTATATTACTATGGCAAAATATTAAAAAAGATGATGTTTTTAATGTAGACAAATATATGTCTGTTGATGTTCATTTAATGATATTGATGAAGCAAAAGTTTAAAAATATTATCTATTTGATTTTACAGTTTATTCGGATCTGCAAGGGAATAAACAGATAGTGTGACGTTTGCAGCCTTTGAACAACATCAACATCATCTTCACAGGTATAAAATGTTATTTTGTAGTGACGCATAGAAAAAGGCTATGTATTATATATTTGGTGAAAATTTACATTGATTGAAAATGGATAGTACTTATTGAGTCATTAATTTATGATATTTAGTTAAAACTTTAAAAAAGTTGAAAAGACAATACGAAGTAATAATATTTAAAGAAAAGAAGAAGCTTACAACACTTGCAAAAAAATAAAAGGATGGTATGCTGTGAATTCAATCAAGAAGGAATGTCATTGAAAGATTAGTAATATAAAGATGGATATGTGCAGCTATTTCCGATTTCATATATGTGAATAAAATACTTTGAAAAATGGTTTCATTTCTTTCAGACTAAAGTGCAACAATTGAAAATGTTTTATTAGTTTATTCATCTACTTTAATCTAAAAGTACAAATCGAATTTTTTTTTATATAAAACAAAGAACAAACATTATTTACATCTCTTTTTAAAATTACAGATTAAAATGGCGGACAATGGAGAAGACAAAATTGAACGCAAAAGAAGATTGGCAAGGGAAAGGAAGCAAAGGTGGAGAGATGCTCAGACACCGGAAACTTCACAACGCTTGCGAGAAGAAGATCGACAGAGACTTTTAAATAAAAGAAAGATGAGTAAGAAAGCCGCAAGTGAGTGTGTTGGGGCTTCCAAGAAACGTAAAAGTAAACAAAAACATCTCTGTGAACCATTGTCCAATGACTATTTTGCAGAATGACCTAAATGTAGAAACACAAGAAAAAAATGTACATATAGAAAGTGGGACTGATATTTATGTTGAAGAAATGCATGATAAGGTGTTTACTACTGCAGGACAAGTAGATACTCATTATTGTGGGTTACTTAATGTGGTTTGTCAGTTTTGTGGGGCCTATCATTTTATAAAGGAAAGACCTACTGATGGAAATTTCATTAGTTGCTGTCAGAAAGGAAAGGTGAAACTTCCAGTAAGACACCCATTTCCATATTATTTAGAATGCATTATGAGTGATCCAACATTTCCAAATTATAATAATTTCAAACAAAACATAAGGTCTTATAACAGTGCAATTTCATTCGCTTCAATGGGTGCAACATTAGCAGAAAATGTACCAGGACATGGTCCTTACTGTTTCAGAGTTCAAGGTCAAATATACCACCGAACTTCACATTTACACCCACTAGAAGGACAGCAAAGGAAATTTGCACAGTTATATGTCTTAGATACGATGGAAGCTGTGGAACAAAGAATGGCACTTCCAGAAAATAGACAGTGTTTGCGCATAGTCTTTGAACAGCTTGAAAAAATGATGAAAAAAAAACCATATAGTCAAGCATACAAACAATTAGCACAGCTTGAAAAAGAACAACAGGAACATGCTCAAAGACATCAATTGCCTACACCAAGAGTCAATATGGTGTTAAAAAGAGATCGCAACACTGATAAAAGAAGATATAATTTACCTACTGTAAACGAGGTTGCCATGGTGTTTAAAAATGAAGATGGTGAAGCACCTTTTCAGCGGGATATTAGACTATATCCACGCAATGAAGAACAACCATTTATAAATATTAATATATTAAGCTGTAATTTAGATTCAATGACATATCCCATTTTCTTTCCAAATGGGGAACCAGGATGGGAACCAAAATTACAATTGGAAAGTTACCCCTATACTAAACTTCGTATTAGATCTAATATTTCCATGCTGGAATAAAAAGTGGCACAAACTGCTATCCGTGATTGTTTAATCCAATTTTACATGGAGGAAAACTCACTCAACAATGGATTATTGATTCATATTTACAAGTTGAAGCCAATAATCTAAATTTTATTAAATATCAACAAAATAAATTACGAGTAGAACAGTATTGTGGATTAATGGATTATGTGGCAGATTTAGCTTCCAACAGAGACATTCCAGCTGGAAGAGCAATTATTTTGCCATCCTCTTTCCAAGGATCTCCTCGCAATATGCGAGAAAGGTATAATGATGCCATGGCTATTGTTACAAAATTTGGAAAACCAGATTTATTTATTACATTCACGTGTAATCCACAATGGCCAGAGATCAAAGAAAATTTGAATCTGGGACAAACTATTTCTGACCGACCAGATTTAGTGGCAAGAGTATTTAAAATCAAACCCAATTCATTAATTCATGATATCACTAAAGCACACTTATTTGGACAATGTGTGGCTTTTGTTTACACCATTGAATTTCAAAAAAGGGGATTGCCACATGCGCACATACTTTTAATACTGCAGGAAAAAGACAAGTTGAACACTGCAGAGAGAGTGGATTCAGTAATTTGTGCACAATTGCCAGACCAAGAAAAATATAAAAAACTTTGGGAGATTGTTACACATAGAATGATTCATGGCCTATGTGGAGAAATGAATCTGAATTCACCATGTATGGAAAATAAAAAATGTACTAAAAAATGTCCAAAACAATTTCAACTGGAAACTTATGCAAATTGTGATGGATATCCTTTGTATAAAGGAACACAAGGCCAAATTATCCGTGGCCAAAAGGTTGATAATAGATTTGTTGTTCCATACAATCCACATTTGCTCATTAAGTACAATGCACACATCAATGTGGAAGCTTGCACTTCAATTAAATCAATTAAGTATGTGTATAAATATATATACAAAGGATATGATGCAGCTACTGTTGTTGTACAAGGTGTTGGAAATGAAAACGAAAATCCAATTTTACATGATGAACTATCAAATTATTTAGATGCTCGGTATGTGAGTGCTCCTGAAGCAATGTGGCGCCTTTTGAAATTTCAGATGCATGATCGGTCACATGCTATCTATCGCTTAGCTGTACATTTGCCTCAAAGTCAGTTGGTTTGCTTTACTCAAGGAAATGAAAGATCGGCATTATATCAAAGTGAAGACAGAGATACTACGCTTACTGCGTGGTTTAAATTAAACTGTCAGTATAAGCAGGCCAGACAATTTTTATACATAGAGATACCATATCACTATGTATTTGTAAATGGTCTATGGCGACAACGAAGAAGAGATACTCATAAAATCATACCACGCATTTATACCGTCAGTCCAAGGGATATTGAACGTTTCAGCTTAAGATTACTTCTGCTACATGTTCCTGGTGCACAGAGTTTTGAGCATTTACGTACAGTGAATGACATAGTTTATGATACATTCCTGCAAGACATCAAAATTTCAGAGCTGATGATACAGAATGGGAGAGGTGTCTGGAAGAAGCAGCACTATGTCAAATGCCTAAGCAAATGAGACAACAATTTGCATTCATTTGTATATTTTGCAATGTACCTGATGCTTTCACTTTGTGGGAAACATTTAAATTAAACATGTCAGAAGATTTCTTGAAACGTTACAGAGAATCAATAGCTCTGTTAAAAACATTGATGGAAATCCAAGAAATATTGTTGGCTCATGGATTAAATTGTGCAAGTTTTAATTTACCTGATCCAGGACTTCTAGATGACATCAATTTTGATGATTATGACACTGAGCTTCAAAAACAAAAAACCCAAGAAAAACTGGCAACTTTAAATACTTTACAGTTAGAAGCATTTCATGCCATCACAAATGCTACAGATGATGAAATGGTCAAAGACCGGTATTTCTATCTAGATGGACCAGGTGGATCAGGAAAAACGTATCTGTACAATTGTTTGATGAGTTATATTCGATCACAGGGTCAGATAGCTATGCCATTTGCAACAACTGGAATTGCTGCACTTTTGTTAGATGGTGGAAACATCAGTGTCAGATATTCGACTCAATTCCATACAAGCAAAAAAATTCAAAAAAACTGAACTAATTATCATAGATGAGGCAACAATGATGTCATGTCAGGCACTGCAATGTATTGACAGATTCTTAAAAGAAGTAATGGATAATAAGTTGCCATTTGGTGGAAAGGTGATGCTGTTAGGAGGCGATTTTAGGCAAACATTGCCTGTTGTGCCACACAGAAATAGAACAGAGATCATTGAAACATGTATCAAGAACAGTAAACTGTGGCAAATATTTACACATCTCAAATTAGAATTAAATATGAGATCTGAAGGCCAAAATGAATTCAATGACTGGCTCATTAAAATCGGAGATGGAAAACATCCAGAAATGCAGCATTTACCAAATGATACCATTGAAATTCCATCAGAAATGGTTTGCAATGAATCACTCATATCAGCCATATTTCTAAACACTCTTAATAATGAGGATTACACAGACATTGCAAACAAAGTAATATTAACATCAAAAAATATCGATGCCTTGAATGTAAATAACGAAATTTTAAAATACATCAATGCACCACAAAATAATTATTACAGTGCAGATTCTATTCTGTCAGATGATAAAGACAGTGAATCGAATTTTAGTATCGAATTTATTAATTGGTTAACACCAGCTGGAATGCCACCACATATTTTACAATTGAAAAAAGGCGCAATTGTTATGTTATTGCGAAATATGAATCCAAAAAAAGGACTTTGTAATGGGACCCGATTAATTGTACATGAGTTAAAAGATCATTTTATACATGCAGAAATTATAACTGGTACCCATAAAGGTGAACGAGTTTTTATACCAAGAATTGATTTAGCTCCAAGTGAGAGTGGTTTGCCCTTTGTCCTTCAACGGAGACAATTTCCAGTTATAATGGCATTTGCTATGACCATCAATAAATCCCAAGGACAAACTTTTAAGTCAGTTGGGATTTTTTTAAAGGAACCAGTTTTTGCACATGGACAACTCTATGTGGCTTTTTCAAGGTGCACTAATCCAAAAGAAATTAAAGTGCATGTTGAAGAAAATTAAACTCGTGGTTATTTATTGGACAATGGATGTGTTTCCACCAAAAACATTGTCTACTATGAGGTGTTGGAAAGATAGAGGACAATGGTTTCATTTTAATGCCAACATTTTATGGGACTCAATATGATTGCACAAAAAAAACATTTCACATAAAACATCCAAAGAATAAACAGTAAAATATCCTTAAACAGATTGGAATGGGTTCAAAGTTTTATAGTTACATGATTGGCCCCACAAAACAATTAACTGACTTTTTCAAGTTTATAACAGTTAAATGCTATTGTTTGATGTTAAAATTTCAGATGTTAAATATGTGTTTTTTGAATTTTGAAAAAAGTTTGGTCAATATATATGTGGTATAGTCAAATATGTATTGTTAGTATAAAGTTTAACTATTTTAAGAATAATTGGAAATGTATTATTTAAAGACAAAGTATTGATTCAGGGAGAAATCCAATCGCCAGTTAATGGGGTCAGGTAGAAATTAATTTTTTTTCCCTCTTTGATACAATTGGACAAGTTTCAATAGAGGGTTTTTATTGTTTGCCTTCCTCTGGATTCAATGCTAATTTAGTTTAACAAGAGTTTTACAAATATGTTACAAATGATAAAAAGCATGTTATTGTTAAAACAATTTACTTACTCTAAGTTAATATAGTCCGCAGTTACTCAGTGATAAATATGTATTGAAAAGTGTTAGTATTGTTAACAAAATGTTGAACGAATGTTTCATATACAAGTTTCATGTTACAAAGTTTCATGTTTGTGAAATATAAGTTGAAAGTTAAAAAAATAAAAAGTTAAAATAAATAATGTGTTTTTATTTTTAGAAAAAAAAAAAAGGGAACAAATGTAGGTGACTCATTTTGTGTTGCAAACAAATTTCACAACATTTAATTTTTATTGACCGTCATTTTTTGACGGGCAAGTCGCTAGTTTTATATAACTGAGAAAATAAAAGCATGATTTTTTCATTTATAGGCACAAATGCTATATTTAACAATGGTTTCTATTTGATCTTTTCTATTAATTAGAAATATCTCATAGTGCCCAAATAATATTCCACACCAAGGGTGTTATGGCCTACTGGACTGTTTGGGAATAATCCGTTATTATATGTGTATTTAGAAGGTGCTTTCATAACAGTTATATCATGGGTGTAATGCATACATGTAGTTATATCGTGAATGCAATAAGTGCATATAGTGCTGTCATTGATTGGATATGCTTAGATAATATAAAGTTAATGCAGTCATATCTGGGATATACAAAGGGTTAAAGATTCTGAAGAATTTATATGGCTTTGAGAGTCAGCCATGCATAGATCCCTGTATTGAGTCTGGAAGGGGAAAGTTTAGTTTATAACCCTGTTGAGATCTAGCAACTAAGAGATGGGGCTTGGCTACAGAACTGGGGGGGTGGGGGGATGTTTTGTGTTTTACGAAAATGTGTCTTGAAAAATAAAGAAGTGCCAGTCTGATTTTGGACACACTAAATAAAGGTGGTGTCGGAGTCTACTTGTACTAATCAAGGGTACAGGGTGTGTCATTCTGAGATCCTAACAAAAGGGGTGTCATAGTGCCTGCCTCTTCAGAAATTATGCTGTCATCTGAATGGCCTGCTGGATGCTGAGATCTGAACAAAAAGTTGCGACCCATAGAGAGAGAATTGGGGTGAGCGTAGTCCCTAAATCAGGCGGGCGTAACAAAGGGTATGTGGTGAGACATCATATTTTTGGTCTACCCGACTTTTTTTTAGCCATAATAGCTAGTCTTTTGCCTTGCCTAAATGTCTAAACAAAAAAATAAACATCAGGGCCTTAAATATATGTTAAAATATTTTCAGTTTGCTGAACCCTGAAGAAAGAAAGAAGAGAAGGGAGGTCTGTCAAGTCATGAAAATGTCTCTTTGGAGGGTAAAAAGGTCTTCCTCAAATCCTTAAAATTATTCAATCCAGCTTAGTACCAGATCCCTGTGGATATCTCTAAATGGATTTCCATGTCAGTAGATAGAGGTATAGATGTCAGATGTCAATTCTGCAAATATCCCCTCTCGAATTCTGCGGCAAAAGGTACATTCAATTCCTAATTTAATTATGTTTATTCAGATTTGGAGGAAGACACTGGGGAGGAAGAAGAACTAACTGAGTTCTCCTATGATGTTGTAAAGCCTCTAGTACTTTCTGTCATGAAAGCACTAGACATATAAAAAGAACTTACACTAAACACCATTCTTCTAATCGGTACACAGATATAAAAAAAGAAAATTACCCTTGATAGAAAAGAGATGTGCTTGCCAAATGCTAAAGTCTGAGATAATATATGAAATATATGATGCTCCCATTAATACGAGGTAAGGAAGGTGAACCATTCTCTTTATGACCCTGCCTATTTCAAACATTTCATGGACAGGAGATTTGAAATAAAATAGCAAATGGCTTAACTAGCAAACATATAGTCGTTCTCACTTAAGAATTCAAGGCCCTAAATTTGGGGGATCAAACATAAAAGTAACTCTTAAGAATGTAATCAAATGATCTTCCATTATGGAGGCACTAAAAGCAGTGAAGCTGGCCATAGATTGTACATGGGAAGCTTCTGTGGAACTCACAGGATTGCTGAGCAGAAAAATGGGATTTCCATAGCCACCCATGGATCTTTATGGCTGCAGCAGTAGAAATCTGATTTTTTCTCAAAATCAGGTATGGTCTCTCTACCTCTAAATTGAGAGCTTCGACTTGACAGACACTTGCCAATGCTATCAGAAGAGAAGGACTAAAAAAGGTATGTGTAAATAGACAAAGTGGCCGACTTCCAAAGACTAACATACTCATTAGAAAACAGGCTATTACATTATGACAAGAAATAGGACTCTTGGATCAATAGAGTTATACCATGACAAAAAATAGAGCTTTGAATAATTAAGAGTATATTAGTATATCAGTTGTAAATTAAATTTTATATTATATTCAGTTGTTGTGTTTAATAAAGAAAAATAAAGTAAAGTGGAGAAGTTAAAATTAAATTAACATAAACATTAAATAATATATGTTTGTACAATTTATGCTTTTATTTTTATATGAGCTATTTGTTTGTATAATGTTATGTTCTTCAAAGAAATCTTCCTTTTCCCAAATCTAGAAGAGGTATAAATTATTAAGGACTTCCCAAGTGCCTGCATTCAATCCTTTCAAAGTACTTTTGAAAAGTCTGTAAGTGATACCTGGGTCCTTTTGATTATCCATTAAAGAATATCAACTGGAATTGAAGAATCTACTAAAGGACAAGTTCTTCCAATCAAGATTGTCTGCCTAACCAGAAAAGAGAAAAGCTCTTGTAGCTTTTATCCAAGAGGCATTAGGACAAAACATCATCCTTCCAGTCCCAGCACATCGTAGAGGGAAAGGAGTCTAATCAAACACATTTGTCACTCAAGGCAAACGAGGAATAGGAAACCAATCATAGACCTAAAATTTCTAAATGGTCACCTAATCACCAGAACTTTCAAAATAGAGTAGCCCCATTCCATCATAACATACATAATTCAAAGTGATTCCGTAGTATCCAATGTGTTAAAGAATCCATACTATCATGTTTCTCTAAATTCAAGTAATCAGAAGTATCTGAGATTCTGTCTGGACAATCTGCACTTTATACTCAACTGTCTACTGTCAAGATCTAGTCTTCAACGTGCTTGAAAAGGTCAACCAGACGAATCCTACCCATAGATTTATGTTGGTCCGGTAATCCCCTTACTCAAGATAACATCTGGTGTAGTATTATAAAGCAAAATTTTCCTCAGTAACACACTGTCACCATGTGGTCCAAAGAGAACATAACCTTTGTTCGCATTACCAATATTTTAGACAGTATACAAAATAGAACAAAGTGTATTTTTGCATGAACCGGAAAGGTTGTGCAAGTTTGGTATTTTCATATGTTTCCCTCTTAGTCCTATTAGCCAATCAGAGGCACCGCTGGTAGGTACCAAGTGGATTGGCTCCTTGGGCCAGCTTTCAGCCAGACGGAGCAGGTGGTTAATTAGGGAGTGGCTCAAGAATAGGACTTCATGGAAGAGGCTATGGGTTTTCCAAAAGTTTAGTGGTTGCCACCAAGCATGCTGACCACAATGCAGGTCAACATGACCGGCTTATCAGGATAATACCATCATGTATACACCATGGCCAGTTACAGCCCATGAATAGGGTGTCATCTTATTGTCAGCAGGATACTCTCGCGTGGAGGAGGGGGTCAATACTACAGGGGAATATGGAACAATATGTTTGTCCACCCTTTCACTGGTCAAGTGTTTAATCTTCAATTGGACCAGTATATCTTGTACCTATGTGGACATCACTATTATTTAGACTGGGGATTGGTTAACCTCAGACAAAGGAACAAATAGGTATCACTTACAGAACTTAGCCCAATGAAAGTGTTAACCATTACAATAGTTGACACCACTTAACCTTTGTCAGTTCAAACACTAAACTTCTGCTGAAGTACCCTATGATCAGTTTACTATGCTTACTACTCAATTGGTGCAGTCAGGGAAGCCTTCTGACAGCTGCCACAAGTTAGATTCACACAAGTAGTGTTTAGGCTTACTTGTTTGGATCAGGCTAGAGCTGGTCGGTGGTGGCTACCTGAAGCTAGCAGAGTACCCAGTCTTAAAGGTACATACCCACACAACATTATTCACCCATATGGAAATAATAGTCATGATACAAGGCACACAGTATGACAAGGTAATGAAATACCAAAAAGGGTCCCTTTTCCCAAAACTCTCCTTTCAAAATCAGCAAACTGTGAATAATACATAGTATTTTAATGCATGGAGAGGCGATGATAACAACTGGTTAGTTTTTAATTTGGTGGGAGAAGTTGATGATCTTCACATTTTCCTATGTTTCAACTGGAAGAAAAAAATATTTTTTTTAGAACTACACATTTGATTAATACATTTTAAGAAAAGTTTACAAATTCCTACCAATGATTTTAATTTCCTGGGGGGGGGGGGATACTCAACACCACTAGAGCAACAGTGACCTTACAATCAGAGGAAAACAGCCTGATTTGAAAAGCCATAAACATCATGGCACAACAGGCCTCATGGGGAGAAGCCTATAATATAGTACTGTGGTACCTGCTTCTCTTTCTTCTCCAAAGGAGACTAGTTCACTCTTCCCATGTGAATCCCTTCCCTGTGCCAGCACAAGATGGACATGACACCACTGGGCCTTGTTGGTTCCAGCCCAAGGCTGCTCCTGTGATAATCATGGATTCCCCTGATTAGCACCCTCATTCTCAGTGAATACCCGTTGTGTCTGTGCGTTGTGGACAATGTGTAGCTAACATCTTGTAGAGCTGATTGTATCCATGTTGGACATGCCTGATGTTGGTATGTATTTTGTATGTGTGGCATTGAAAAGCTGATACAATGGGTAGCTGGCCTTCCTTTTTAATTACACTGCCTTTTTTTAATCTGTATCCTGACACACTGTATGTTTTAATAAATTGCATTACCCATTTTGATAGTATACAAGTGTGACAGCTTCCATCTATCCATGAATCCTAGGAAACCTGCATCTACATTTCAGAACTACATTCCTGCTCTCCACAGATCCTGAAGCAAGCCTCTTTCCAAGGGAATCCCTAGCACCAATACACACACTTGCACAGGATCGCACCTAACCGGTGGGATTCATTCATTGGCCGGTCCAACTTATCCCTCCTCATGACATATCATAACAAGAAAAAATGTCTTAACAGCAAGTCAATTTATCTCCTGGGACTTCTGTCAGAAGCTTTCCTAATGGTAAGACTTAGTTGTTGGATGGCCTTGATGTTGCAGCTGCTTTTTCTAAACCAGTTCAAACAATGTATTCAGACTTGGAACAAGAAAAAGGTCAATTTCAAAAAAGTAAAACAGAGGCTTCAGTTGTAGAAAAAAATAAGAAAATCTGCCAAGAGTCATCCTTTAGGAAAAATAAGTTGGATAGATGGTACCACCGATGCTAGCTTCATATCATAGAGAGTTTGCTCTTGAGATTTAGCAGCACGGGGCATCTGGAATAACTCTTTATAAAGAATCTCATTGAAAACTTTAAAAACTGTTTAATATATTCTAAAAAAAATTACATCTATCCTAACAAGCAGTTTTGTTTACTTAAGAGTGGGGAACAAGGTAGTGGTGTACCTAAACAAGCCAGGGGGTACAAAAGAAAGGTTTTGCTAGAACATCTGTCCCCTATTATTGACTGGGCAGAATGAAATCCATCAGGGATATCTGCTGTTTATGTGCTAGAGAAAGAAAACTCCATATCAGACTTTTTAGGTTGCGCTACTCTTCATCCGAGAGAATGTCATCTGAACCCAGATGTCTTTTATTGTCTCACCAGCATTTGGAGGAAATCATCTTTAGACCTCATGGTCTCTCTGCCAAACAGTCAATTGCTTTGCTTCTACTCAGGACACAAAGATTAACAAAGTTCATCAGTACACACTTTCTAAATATCATGGGACAGAGGGTTTGTATATGTAATTCCAACTTTATCAGAAAACCTATCATGAATATTATAGAGGACAAAACAAACATTTTTATAGCACCATCTTTAACAAGAAGATGATGGTTTCAGTTGTTGAGGTTTCTATCTACTCATTCCCTCTCATCCAAAGACCAATGTTTAAAAACATAAAAACACCTAATTTGACAGTCTGTATGCTGAACTGATGGTTTAAATATAACAAGTTAAGTCATTAACACTCTTCCACAGGGAAGGGAAATGGGGAAGAGGGTGGAAAGAGACACAAGGGAGGGGGTGGGAGAGACACGGGGGTGTGAGAGACGGGGAAGAGATACAGGGCAGGGAGATAAGGGGGAAAAAACCCAGGGAGGGAGGGGGGCAAAGAGACAAGAGAGAGTGGGGAGAGGCTCGCGATGCACGCCAAAGGCACTCATTGCGAGGTCTGAAAGTCACAGGTTGGCCTACTCCTGTAATAAATCGGCAAAGCAACTCATTGCGGGGCACGCAACAAGTGCCTAAGGCGCTCATCATAAGGCCCAGAAAGTAGAGGGGGGAGAGGCTCACAAGGAGCACCAAAGTAGCTCATCGTGAGGCCCGCAAGTTAGAGGGGGGAGAACCTTGCATTGTGTGGCAAACAGCATTGCCAGGCTTCAAAAAATTTTGCCATCAATTTTGATGGGCAAGTCGCTAGTACAAATATATGAGCTAATCAGTTTATTTGGGTTAAAAGCACATTCTATATTGGCAGTATCAACACCCTAGGCAATATCAGAGCATGTTTCTCCTGAAGATATCTGAAGATCTGCAACATAGTCAATATCTTTCTGAAATACTACAATCTGGATGTTTCATTTAGTGAGGAAACGAGATTTGGCCAGAAAGTACTGAGCATTATTAAATATTCAAAAAAATAGTTCTTTAATCATCATGCCATTTTTGTCTCTAATGTTTCCCTTCTCTAAATTTCTAAGTTTTAGCATTAATCCATTAAGTATTTGCTGCAATAAATATCAAGGAAAATTTTACAGATATAACTGTGATTTGTGTTTCCTGACAGCAATTTGTTCCATCCCAAAATAGTGACTAAGAAGCCAGACAGAACTAAACTCCAGTGTGAGGGGCCTTATATATTCAAGTCATGTCCTAACACAAGAGAGGAGGAGCAATAATCCAATAACTAATTGCTGCCATGACGTATTCCAGGAAATGAAAGATCCTGCGATATTCGTTAAATTTTCATACACGCACGCACATTTATATATGCTCAGAATGTTCATTATTTTTTTTGCTGCTCCATGGTAAGAATAATTGCATAAGATAGTTATAAAATAAACAGTGTTTATCATTTTTACTTTCTTAAAATATTTGACCATTATGAACCCTAATTCTTCAAAAAGCATTTTGTACATATGGGACTTCAGTATTATTATTATTATCTTTATTTATATCGCACCAACATACTCCGTATCGCTGTACAGGGGTTGAGTACATGTAGCTTTTAACTTAATAGATCAGAAGTAAAAAAGCAAGTAAGAAAATAACTTCACTTTGAAAAAATACTGATGATTAATGATTCAGTAGATAGAATAAGCAATAATATTGAATGATGCTTGGGAGAAGCATTTATGCACTGGTGATTGATCTCATAAAAATATGAGTATGGTATATTATGGTGGATTCATTATTTAAGCAACTGTGTAAGTTTAGGCTTTTCATTTATATATGAGTACAGCTAAAAGACTATCATTTTTGGATTTTCATTATTTGCTCAGTAGGTACAAGTATTTGAAAGTGTAGTTTCTTTGAAAAGCTAAAAGTTTCACAAATACATTGCCTGAATGGAATTCCAAAGATGGCAGAATTGGAAATTGAATATCGGTTTCCAATGGGCCGGTGGTGCCATTTCTTATTAAAAAAAAATGCCTCCAAGACACTGGTATAATTTTGTGTCAATTCGACAGGGGTAACAAATTTGTGCTCCAATTTGGTGAATCGTTCTCTTATTCCACACATCATTTGGAATCTGTGGTTTCATTTTTAATAAGAATTAAACGGTAGCAAAGAACGCACAATTCCCAGAATACCTCAACAATATATAATATAAATCTGAGATCGTCCAATCATTTGTCTTCTTTGATTTTTCTAAAATTCTCTGAGAGTTGTTATGGGCCAGTGTGCATAACCATACAAATAGTAATATTCTGGTCAATCACCAAGCTCTAATGAGGTATTTCACCCTCTATGAGTGGGTAAGAGTACAAGCAGGACTTTTGAACAATGTGAGGATTTACGAGCACTCAGAGGGTAACATGTATCTCTTCAATTTTTTAATAAGACATTTAAACTAAACTACCAATAGATGCAATATTACCCTCAACAAGTTTATAAAACCAGGATCCCCAAGCATTAATAAAGGGTTCATCAAATTTTTTTAGTAAAAAACACACAGTATTCAGCTCAGACACAGTTTGTTTAATTTCACATATTTCATGTCATACAGTGCTGACCATTTAAGTTGTGAGGGAGCGTTTGGTTATATATATATATAGCCTTCTCCGCCTTCTCTCTATCTCCCCTCTCTCTCTCTTCCTCCCCCCTTCCCCCTCTTTCTCTCCGTCTCTCTCTCTCTCCATTACCCTATCTCCTCTCCACATTTCTTTCTCTCCTCTCCCCTCTCTCCCAACCCCCTCTCATTCTATCCCTCACACACTCTCTCTTTCCTCTTCCCCCTCACTTTCTCTCCATCTCTCTCAAACCCCCCCTCTCTCCCTGTCTCTTTCCCTCCCCCTCTCTCTGCTTTTTCTCTCTCTCCCCTCCCTTTCTCTAATCTCCCCTCGCTCTACCTCCCCCTCTCATTCTATTCCTCTCTCTCTTTCACTCCCCCTATTTCTCTCCCTATGTCTTCATTTCACTCTCCCTCTTGCCCTATGTATCCCCTCTCGCCTCATGACTCTCCCTCCATGTGTCTCCATCTTTCCCCTTGCCTCTCTACTGCATTCTTCTCCCTCTCTCCCCCATGCATCCCTCTCGTCCATGTCTCCTACTCTCCCTCCATGTCCCCCCTTGCCTCTCGCTCCCTCCATGTATCTCCCTCTATCCCCCATGTCTCCCTTTCGACCCCATGCCTCACTCTCCTTCATGTTTCCCACACTCCCCCAATGTCTCCCCCTTACCTCTCTCTCCCTCCATGTGTCTCCCTCTTTCCCCTTACCTATATCCCCCATGCCTCTCCCTTTACATCCATGTCTCCCTCTCCGCCCATGTCTGCCCCTCTCCCCCCACGCTTCCCCCTTCCCCCATGCTTCCCCCTTCCCTTTCTCCCTCCATGTGTCTCCCTCTTCCCCCTTGCATCTCTCCCCAGGGCCTCTCCCTTTACATCCATATCTCCCTCTTCACCATGTCTGTCCTCTCCCCCCATGTCTGCCCCTTTCCCCCATGTCTGCCCCTCTCCCCCCCATGTTGCCCCTCTCCCCCCCCATGTCTGCCCCTCTCCCCCCCATGTCTGCCCCTCTCCCCCCCATGTCTGCCCCTCTCCCCCCCATGTCTGCCCCTCTCCCCCCCCATGTCTGCCCCTCTCCCCCCCATGTCTGCCCCTCTCCCCCATGCTTCCCCCTCTCCCCCATGCTTCCCCCTCTCCCCCATGCTTCCCCCTCTCCCCCATGCTTCCCCCTTCCCTTTCTCCCTCCATGCGTCTCCTTCTTTCCCCTTGCCTCTCTCACCAGGGCCTCTCCCTACCACCATGTCTCGCTCTTCCCCATGTCTCCCTCTCACCCCATGTTTCCTCCTTCCCTTTCTCCCTCCATGTGTCTCCCTTTTTCCCCATGCCTCTCCCTCCATGTCTCCCCCTCTTCCTCCATGCCTCCCTCTCCCTCCATGTCTCTCCCTCAATGCCTCCCTCTCCCTCCATGTCTCTCCCTCAATGCCTCTCTCTCCCCCTTTCCCCCATGTTCACCCCTCTCCCTCCATGCCTCCCTCTACTCCCATGTCTCCCCTACCATTTTCTCCCTCCATGTGTCTCCCTTTTTCCCCTTTGCCTCTATTCCTCATGCCTCTCCCTCCTCCAAGTCTCCTCCTCTCCCCTCATGCCTCTCCCTCCCTCCATGTCTCCTCCTCTCCCCTCATGCCTCTCCCTCCCTCCATGTCTCCTCCTCTCCCCTCATGCCTCTCCCTCCCTCCATGTCTCCTCCTCTCCCCTCATGCCTCTCCCTCCCTCCATGTCTCCTCCTCTCCCCTCATGCCTCTCCCTCCCTCCATGTCTCCTCCTCTCCCCTCATGCCTCTCCCTCCCTCCATGTCTCTCCCTCCCTCCATGTCTCCCACTCTATGTCTCCCCCTCTCCCACTCTATGTCTCCCCCTCTCCCACTCTATGTCTCCCCTCTCCCCCCACACCTCCCCTCCATGGCTCTCCCTCCATGCCTCCCTCTCCCTATTTCCCCCCATGTTTCCCCCCTCTTCCTCCATGTCCCCCCTTCCCTTTATCTTTCTCCATGTGTCCCCCTATTTACCCTTTGCCACTCTTCCTCGTTCCTCTCCCTCCATGTCTTCTTCTCTCCTCTGTGCCTCTCTTCCCCATGTCTCTCCCTCTCTCCATGTCTCCTTCTCTCCCCCTCTATGGCTCCCCCTCTCCCTTGCCTCCCTCACCCCTCCATGCCTCCCTTTCCCCCCCTCTCCCTCCATTGCTCCCCCTTCCCTTTCTCTCCCTCCATGTGTCACCCTTTTTCCCCTTTGCCTTTCTTTCTCATGCCGTTAACTCCCTCCATGTCTCCTTCACTCCATGTCTCCTCCTATCCCTCTATGTCTCTCTTTCCCCCACACCTCTCTCTCCCTCCATGTCTCCTCTCCCCCCATGCCTCTCTCTCCCTCTCTATGTCTCCCCCTCTCCCACCATGCCTGCCTGTCCCCTCCATGTCTCTCCCTCCATCTCCCGCTTTGCCCCATGTTTAACCCTCTTCCTCCATGTCTCCCCCTTCCCTTTCTCTCCCTCCATGAGTCTCCCTTTTTCCTCTTTGCCTCTCTTCCTCATGCCTCTCCCTCCCTCCAGGTCTCCTCTCCTTCCATGCCTCTCCCTCCCTCTATGTCTCCTTCTCTACGTCTCTATGTCTCCCCATCTCCACCCATGCTTCCCTCTCCCCCTCGTCTCTTACCTCCTGCTCCGTGCTGCCGGTCTGCTGGCTCTTCCCTCTGCTGGCTCCTCCCCCTGCCAGCAGACACAAGCAGAGAGCAGGAGCAGGAGAGTGGAGGAAGGGGAATAAGAGCCATGTGCGGTGGAAGGCAGGTGGTGGCATTTTTGCCACCCCCAAAGAGGTGACACCCGGGGCGCTCCAACCCCGTGCACCCCCCTTCCTACGCTACTGAGTAAAAGTAATGATTTTTACAAAGTTGTTGAAAGTTGAGTACTTTTTAGGGACATTGTTTAAAATAACCTTTATCAATATTTGAAAGTATGGATGTGGAACCTGTATTTTTATTCTTTATACTTTTATACTTTCCTACTATATTTTTCTATTTTGGGGGTGGCTCTTAGGTGTAGATTTACTAACAAAAGAAATGTTGGAAATGTTCTTCTTTCCTAAGTCATTCTTTGGGCATAACAATGGTTATATAGTTAGATGGAGGAAGCCTAGGGATTGCATGCAGGAAAGGGGAATCACTTGGGTTCCTCGGCTCATAGTTCGGCTCATAGTTTGCTGGAGGGGGAATCTGTTATCCCAAGGGATCCCTAGGATCATTATATATAGGTTATTGGTGGGATCCCAGGGATCCCTGGGCTACATTTAGATAGCAGTTATTGGGGGGCTCATGGGGTGTAATAAACCCCTTAATTATGTTGGATGTTACTTATCGAGCCTTATATCCAACAAAATTAAGGTGCTTGGTTAATAATAGCATAAGATCTGATGCTTGTATGGTCCTCAGTGAAAGCTTTGTGCCTTTATGAGTGGGTGAGAGTATAAGCAGGATTTTTGAACAATCTGAGGACTTACGGGCACTCAGAGGGTAACATGTATCTCTTGGATTTTTTTATGTGATGGGCTCTTGAAAAACTTTAAGAGACAGCTACACATGAATTGCAATTCATGAAAAGCAAGTCATCTTTATTCAAATTTCCCCACACGGGTCAAGGAATGGAACGCTTAGTAAATAAGATCTGACAGATCTAAGAGTTTGCCAAAACAATTTAATATGCCAAAACTTTTTTTCAAAGCACAGTTTAAAAGTGTACAAAGTCTTGACAGACCCCATGATCTTTCAAATACATGTAATGGGAGCTTACTGGGGAAGTGCATGGACACACTGAACATGGGCTTGGCAGTAAAAATACCCTAAATGCCCTAAATTGACCCCAGAGTCACCCAATTTTGCTCCACAATAGGAGCAATACAACTCCAGGACCCTAGCCCCGAATACAAGGGGGATAAAAAAAGAAAGAAAACCTGCACACAATGACAGCAGTGGACTCACCGCATCGGGCCCGATAGGGAGAACTGGAGGACTCAGTCCCACGTAGCATGCATCTATGGCAAAGCAGCCATAAGGGAGAGACAAAAAAAGGTCAGAGGTGGCTATTAAGCCAATCCTTCAATCCAGCAATGGGCTCTAAATACATGTCCAACTTTACAGCCAATGCCCATGCAACTTGCCTCATTAATAGGAAGTAAACCACACATGCTTGGCGGCTCCAATAACAGAGGCTATATTACCTCCCCCCACATCCACTACAGCACAGTCAAAGCTACATATACACAGCAAAATATTAACAAAGAATATTATATTATATCATTATCATATATAATAATGGCATAGAGGGTCTCACATTCAAATACTCTCACAATTAAAAACAACTCACAAAAAATGTCCACACAGCCAACGCCCTTGATTAACAAGCCCACTAGGATACTGGGAGCAAGGAATGAGAGGAGAAAGGGAAAGGAAATTAAAAAAAATCGCACTCTGACTCTCCTCAGGGATTCTGCACATTTTTCTGTGCCTTAGTACTATGCAAAGTCCTAGCAACTGCACAGAGAGGGAAAAAAGTATTTGATCACCTGCTGATTTTCCACGTTTGTCCACTAACAAAGAAATGATAAGTCTATAATTTTAATCTTAGGTGTATTTTAACAGTAAGAGACAGAATAACAAAAAAAAAAAAACAACAACAAGAAAACGCATGTCAGTCAAAAAAGTTATAAATTGATTTGCAGGTCAATGAGTGAAACAAGTATTTGTTCCCCTATCAATCAGCAAGATTTCTGGCTCCCAGGTGTCTTATACAGGTAAAGAGCTGAGATTAGGAGCACTCTCTTAAAGGGAGAGCTCCTAATCTTATCTCGTTACCAGTATAAAATACACCTGTCCACAGAAGCAATCCATCAGATTCCAAACTCTCCACCATGGCCAAGACCAAAGAGCTGTCCAAGGTTTCAAGAGTTTCAATGAACATGAGAACGGTAATGAATCACCCCAGAGCTACATGGGAGGATCTTGTTAATGATCTCAAGGCAGCTGGGACCAGTTACCAAGAAAACAATTGGTAACACACTATGCCGTGAAGGAATGAAATCATGCAGCGACCGCAAGGTCCCCCTACTCAAGAAAGCATATGTACAGGCCAGTCTGAAATTTGCAAATGAACATCTGAATTATTCAGAGGAGAACTGGTCGAAAGTGTTGTGGTCAGATGGGACCAAAATTGAGCTCTTTGCCATCAACTCAACTTGTTCGGAGGAGAAGGAATGCTGCCTATGACCCAAAGAACACCATCCCCACCATCAAACATGGAGGTGGAAACATTATGCTTTGGGGGTGTTTTTCGGCTAAAGGGGACAGGACCATGTACTGTCAAATCTTGGGCGAGAACCTCCTTCCCTCAGCCAGGGCAATGAAAATGGGTCATGGATGGATATTCCAGGATGACAATGACCCAAAACACACGGCCAAGACAATAAAGGAGTGACTCAAGAAGAAGCACATTAAGGTCCTGGCGTGGCCCAGACAGTCTCCAGACCTTAATCCCATAGACAATCTGTGGAAGGAGCTGAAGGATCGAGTTGCCAAACATCAGCCTCAAAACCTTAATGACTTGGGGCCTCATTCAATTGCGATTTGGCCAATTGAATAGGACCCTAAATAAGCACATAGCATATTTTTTTTAAAGAAGTTTTTAGTTAGTGAAAACCTTGCTTTTGGATAGATGCTTACTAACTAAAAACTTCTTTAAAAAATATATGTTATGTGCTTATTTAGGGTCCTATTCAATTGGCCAAATTGCAATTGAATGAGGGCCTTGGAGAGGATCTGCAAAAAGGAGTGGGAATAAATTCCTCCTCAGATGTGTGCAAACCTGGTGCCAAATACAAAAAATGCCTTACCTCTGTGATTGCCAACAAGGGTTTTGACAACAAGTCCTAAGTCAAAGGGGTCAAATACTTATTTCACTCATTGACCTGCAGATAAATTTAAACAATCAAAATCAGCAAGGGATCAAATACCTTTTCCCTTCACTGTATATAAAGATCCTTATATATTCCAGGATATAGACAGGATTAATTTATTGCAGAAACAGAGTGTTAAAGCTGCTGAATAGGCAAACCTATATTATCACAGAACTTTCCCCCCCCTCTAAAAACATTGTATACTAAAGTATACAAATGAAGTAGCTGACACTTCAACGTGTGGACTTTACCTTATTTCACTCATTGACCTGCAGATCAATTTATAACCTTTTTGACATGCATTCTTTTTTTGGGGGAGGGGGGGGGGGTTGTTATTCTGTCTCTCGCTGTTAAAATACACCTACCATTAAAATGATAGATTGATCATTTCTTTGTCAGTGGACAAACAATTAAAATCAGGATGGGATCAAATACCTTTTCCCTTCACTGTATTTAAAGATCCTTATATATTCCAGGATATCAACAGGATTAATTGATTGCAGAAACAGAGTGTTAAAGCTGCTGAATAAGCAAACCTATATTATCACTTTCCTTTCCCCCCCCTCTAAAAACATTGTATACAAAAGTATACAAAAGAAGTATCTGACACTTCAATGTGTGGACTTTACTGCAGAAAATCTGAACTAAAAAACAAATTTGCAGTGCCTTGAATTTAGTGTTACATTGTCTGGCACACCTGCTGACTATTTCCAGTACAATAGGAGATTAAGCCTTGAACACTATTTTCTCCTTTGGCCTTATAATTACACAGAATTTTTTATTACTATATAGACATTTAAACAACCAAATTTGGAATACAATTTATGCTTGCTCACTGAAAGAGATAGCTTTCTCTTACACCAACTGACAACAACCAAGACCTCTCTGCTACTAGCTACAATGGTGAAGAAGAAAAAGTACCCTCAACCAAATGACCTTTTCAAATCCCAAAACACAAGGCCAGATCCCCATTCCTGAACACGCAACAGCCTCGCCAAATGGATCAGACTCAGAAGGGAAACAAAGCCACCCTAAACAGTCCTCAAAGTTAACAGATCTTACTTTAGCCAAGTCTGAAGCCTTTTACAATCCCATCACTTGTATGCAGTTAAAGAGATCAGACAAGACCCAACGTATTTGGGCCAATGGACGCATGCACTGGATTCCTTAACAGATCAGATAATAGATACCCACGCACAATAGATAAACGCACAATACTTCTCAGATCATGCTCTTGGAAACAAATTGGAAGATCTTGAAAACAGAACTAGACGCCATAATATCCATCTTAGAGGCATTCCAAGATGCATCACAGAACTGCTACAGTACCTACATACCACCTTGTCCACTATTCTTACAGCCCAACAGGAAAATTATTGGGAGATTGAAAAGGCTTGTAGAGCTTTGGGGAGGTCCAGCCACTCCAGACCACCCAAAAGATGTGATCAACATGTTCTTGCGCCAAAAGACCAGGGACAATATTCTTACAGCTGCCAGGGAGAAAAAAAAAACCATACTACAGATTTTGGCTCCATACTACAGATTTTTGCCAACCTGTCTTCCTCAACACTACAAAAATGCAAACAACTTAAATCAGCCCTAAATCTTTCTGAAAACAACATCAAGTACAAATGGGGATTCCCCTTCAGCCTAATCTTTCAAGCGAACCCTAACAAATAACATAGCCCACAACTTGGAAGATTGCCACACACAATGGCTTCATCTCAATCTCATCACAGACTCAGACCTTCAAGAGACTGATAATAGCATAGAACTTATAAGACCTACCAGACAATGGTCTGAAATACAACCGGCCAAACACTCAAAGAAAATCCAGACAACTCCTTCTACTACCAACATACCCATCTTGGCTACTTCCTCCAGAGTGACCTAAATACGCTTCTGGACCTGACTAAAAAAATTGGTTGAACCTATTCTACGATCCTAGAATATACTTTGCCAAACAGCAAATTGGTCAAATCTGATTCCGGGACTTAAGCCCTCCCTTTAAACATGACACCTGCACCTCTTAATATGCCCCAGATTTGCGTCCAACAAGATTATCTAATTTTTTTGTAGCTTATTGGCCTAGTCTAGTTTGGACCAAATCTATTCAATGGCTTATTGGGCATGCTTGGGGTTAAATTGGGAATATTTTAATATATTCCATTTAGAACATTCCCCTTTTTGTAGGATTTTTAGAGGGGAAAATGTTTTTCTTCCTTCCCTCTGGCACACCTGTGCCTTTAGTAGTAATTTGGGGATAATAAAGTACCTCACTGTTGTGGTAACTTGTCTTCCTTGCATGGTAATTTATCTTCCTTTCAGGACTTCCTTAAACAGGTCTAGGTAGGAGGGCTAAGAATCTTTACTTCCCTCCCACAATTGCTAAAGGAAGTGATGCATGGACAGGATGTGATGTAAATCACATCATCTCAACTAAGGGTATATAACATAAGGCCAGGCAGGAAATCACCCTGTTGCTTCCTTTTCTTCCTTGGACAGGATGTGATGTCGAACTTGCAGCAGTGAGCCATTACTAGATGTGAAGGCCTAACCGTGGGTGAGATCAAGCGTGTGGGGAAGGGGATTACTATATAGATATATAGATTTAAAAAGGGTTTTTGCTCCATGGGTCTGGGCTGTGTGTTTGTGATACATTTATAGTATTGTGTTGTTGCCTTTTAATAAATACCTTTTAATGTAGACGAACCTTGTGTAATATATATATATATATTAATTTGGTAATACACCACATTTGGCGACCACGAATTTTAGACTTCTACAAAGGTTATTTATGAGGTAATATCACATTAATAGATAGTCAGATTTTTTGGGGGGGGGGAGAAAGAAAAAAAAAAAGTACTTTGTCTATTTATCCTCTGCATTGGAAATCAAGTGCTGATTGTGTGTGGATCCTAGTTCGGGCCTCCATTTTAATATACAAGCTTGGGCATCAGGCCTCAATTTTGAATATATTAGTTTTGTTGTGTGTTTCAAATACCTGAGTTTGTTGTGTTTTGACTACCATAGTTCAGGCCTAGTAGTTTTTCAGGCCTTCATTTTTATTTTATTGTAATAGACTACCAGCATAGGCCTCAATTATTATTTTTAATCCTTTATATCGTACTAGCTTATTTTGCTACATAAAACAAAGATATCATACAGGTTGTTTTTGTGGGTTTCAAATATCTGAGTTGAGTTTTGTTGTGCTTTGACTATCAGAGTACAGGCCTAGCCCTGCATTTGAATACACTAGAATAGGCTTCCATGCAGCTTCTTTTTGTATTTGAGTGCTGATTTGATTCCTTTGTATCCTAGTTCGGGCCTCCATTGTAATATACAAGCTTGGGCATCAGGCCTCAATTTTGAATATATTAGTTTTGTTGTGTGTTTCAAATACCTGAGTTTGTTGTGTATGTTTTAATAGGCACTACTGGTGTTAAAGTTAATTAGCAAGTATTACCTTCACCATACTAAGATAAGTATAATTTGCATTGTGGGTACTAGTCTATTTTTCTACATATTACACCTAGCCTACTGAATAGTCATCAACTATTGTTGGCTACTCAGAAGCGTGCAACTTTAGTCGCAAATTGATTTGGATTCTTACTTGGGTGAGTAAAAGAGTAGGAATGTCTTTTCAAGGGGCCAAATACTTTCCCACAGAAGTGCGTGAGTACTTTAGGAAACATATTCAAAAACATGATGGTCCATATGAGCTTCCAGAGCCAGCAAACCCAGACAGTGAAAAAGAGGAGAGATTAATGGATGTTCTAACACAAATTGTAAATAACAAAAAGTATAGAACAAAGAAAAGAAAAAGTTTGGTCACACAAGCTGTTGTAGCCACAATAGGAGGCCTAATAGACTTAGTTGTAGAATTACGGCAGCATAATTTGGAAACAACAAATAAAATGGAGGAAGCAATGGACAAAAGGGATTGTTTAAAAATTGCGGCTTTGAGAACAACTACAATTGTTGGGGAACTAGAAAGGGAGTTAAGGGAAATAAAAGAGCAGAGGGATGCTTATGGAATAAAAATAACAGAACTTCAAAACATAATAATGGACTATAAAAATAAAACAAAGTTAGAAGGGATAAAAGGAGTCAGAGACATTGCCAAAATATATCCAGATCTGGATATGTTCGTGGCACAAAATAAAGAACCAGTGACGAAAATGAACCAAGATAGAAAAGAGTTCTTATGTTGTTCTGTTCCACAAGTAGATACCATACCACAAGCACCAGTTATTGTTTCAGAATTATTTAATGCAAGGCAAACACCTACAGGATTTTCTATGCAGACTCGACCGATGTCTATGGCAGATAAAGACAATTTCCAGAAATGGTGGGGAAGTATGCCAACTAACAACTTTAATACGTTTACACATTGGTTTATGAGGGGAGCAGATAGAGCTAAAAAAGGAGGTCTTAACTTAGAGGAATGGACAGAACTGTTAGAATACGCTATGGGTCCTTTGGCTAGTAGACTATTGGGATTTAATAACAGTGTGTCTGATCAGGCAGGAAGAATTGCTGCAACTAATTTCTATCTACTTAGCATAGAGAAAGAAATAGCAAATATTACCATGAGGCCAACAGATGGTCCTAGAGAGGTAGCTCAAAGGATATTTTTTTGGTATACTCTACGACAACCTCAACAGCCTCTAGTGCTGGGCTCACCAGAACATATAGCAAAAGTAATGGAAGCCCTTCCCCGGGAGTGTCAAGAATTTGTCAGGCTTTTTGATCCAACACCAACAGACTTGGAAATAGTACTAACTAGAGCTGATAAGTGGTGGATCAAGCATCCTTTCACAGAACAGGCCTGCTCTGTTTCAGCTGTAAGAACATTTAAGGTCGAGTCTGGTAGAGATATAGATGGTAAATGGAGAAACCAGACGTGGGATGTACCCCAGAACAAGAAGGATGATCAAAACTGGAGACCAAAACAGAACCTTGACAAAAGATGGAGAGATCCACCTAGGGACTATAGGAATAGGGATGGCAGCAACTGGAGGGCTAATCAGGAGGGAGAGAGAAACGGTAACATGGGCTATTGGAATCTCAGGAGACAGAAGGATAGGATAGAAGAGGAAAATCACATACTTAAAAACAAGGTAGCTGAGTCAGAGAGGAAATTGAAGGAAAGTGAGGCAAAGATGCAATATAGTGTTATAAAAGAGGGACAGAGTAGAAGTGAGTCACAATGACAAATCCCAACCCCTGCGCCTGGGCATCTCATTCACTCAGCTAATTTAACCATGGATGTGGCAGGTCGGCCTACCATTTATACAGTCATCGCAGGGGTAGGGAAAAAATATGTTGGTAGATACAGGAGCAGCAGTTACAATGACCAACAGGGTCAAAAATGGGGATTCTTCAGTAAGTATTATGGGAGTTACTGGGAATCCACAGGAGGTTAGAGCAGGTCAAATTGATGTAGCAGTTGGAGGAAAAACAATACAAGTAGAAGCAATAGTGGGTTGGCCAGAGGAAATATTGGGAATAGAAGCTTTAAAAAAAGGAAATTTCATTGTAGATCTTGCCAATTTTTGTTTGTGGAAGACAGAAAAGGTGAATCAGGTAAGTACAGAGTTGACGAAAGGGGTTGTGCTCCCAATGGCATATATTGTCTCTCCGATAAAAAGTCTGGAAAAAAACAAACTGAAACTAGACGGACAACCAGAATGGCTGCAGAAGCTAATCCAAGACATACCTGTTTGGGCTACAGATAAATTAGACTGTGGAAGAATGAAAGGAATGGTCTTGTTGGAAGGAGGAGACCCACAATGGCAAAAGCAATATCCAGTCCCAAGAGAATCAGTGGCATCAATCACCGAGATGATAGAAATACTGGAGAGACGTGGAATAATTAAATCTGGAAATGGGTATGCATGTAACTCACCATGTTGGCCTGTGAGAAAAGCTGTGTTAAAAGGGAATGGAGATGAAAAAGCAGCCTCATCATGGAAACTTACCATTGATTACAGGGCCGTGAACAAACTTGCAAAACGAATGGCCCCTGTTGTTTCTGTTTATTGTGAAATGATGTCCAAAATTTCACCAGAAATGAAAGTATTCAGTGTAATAGATGTGGCCAATGGATTTTGGTCAATTCCCTTAGCTGAAGAATGCCACTACCGGACGGTGTTCACCTGGGAGGGCCGACAATATGCTTTCACAGTATTACCACAGGGATATTGTGACTCCCCAGCTATTTTTCACACATACATGAAAAATGCATTGACAGCTTTCCCACGTCCAGATCGTATCATTCAATATGTTGATGATGTCCTCTTACAATCCCCGAACATGGAAGAACACAAAGAAGACCTGGCAATATTATTACAATGCATACTGGAAGCTGGACTTAAGCTAAATGGGGCAAAGCACAATTTGCATGCCAGAAAGTCAACTTCTTAGGAGTAACCATATCAGGAGATGGACGATCAATTGATCAAGACAGGGCCAAAGTTATTGCTCAGTTACCCATTCCTACAGACCGTACAGCGCTCCAATCATTGCTTGGAATAATGGGATTTTGTCGTGAATTTACCCCACGATATGCTCAACTGGCACAACCCCTTTATGAACTTCTGAGAGCACAGAATTGGGATTGGACAGAGGAACACACATCAGCAGTACAAAAATTGAAGGCTGAACTAGGGAGTGCACCAACTCTGGAAACTCCAGACCATGAAAAAGAATTTAGACTATATCCGATTACAATGCCAGATTCACAAGGAGCAGTCATCACTCAACTGTGGGGACATGCAGAACGTCCAGTGGCTTTTGGATCTCAGATGCTGTCTGCCGTAGAGCTGAAATTTGGATGGTGTGAGAGATTGATCTTAGCAGCATACTGGGCAATTAGAAGATTTAAATACCTATTTGGCACACAGACAATAATAATCTGTACACATCATACTCCATTGCAGATCCTCAGACAAGGCAGCCTGGCAATCAGCCACATCAACAATGCCCGCATTCAGAAATGGACTATGGCACTGCTCGCTGATAACATTTCAACTCATGCCATAAGAGAACCAAAAGAATGGGTGGCTGGAATTTGCATAAAGGGAGAAGCTCATGAATGCCAGATCTATCCTGAATCAACATGCCACGCGGTGTTCAAAGATGCCACTCATCTTGTGATGACCTCAGATCCTGTATGGTATACTGATGGCAGCTGTCACTATGCACAAGAAAAAAGAATATCAGGAATGGCCAGAGTAAAAATGTTGGGTAAAGATATCATAAAAGAATTTGGATTTAGAATCAAAGCATATTCAGCACAATATGCAGAACTGGCTGCAGTCATTGAAGTACTTCAGCAAGAGTCTGGAAGAAGTGACATATTGACAATTGTTTTGGATAGTGACTGGGTGTTCCGAGGCACAAGCCTTCTGCTAAAATGGTGGGATAGTAACCAATTCCTTGCCACAGATGGATCCCCTGTTAAGTTCCAAGATCTATGGCAGATGGTAGAAAAGTTATCACAAAATTTCAAAAGAATTAACATGATCAAAGTACGGGCCCATAAAAAGACAGGGCCACACCGAGAGGGAAACTACCTTGCTGACCGGTATGCAAAAGAAGCAGCTGTCCAAGCAGAAGACTGGAAACCACCCACAAAAAACACATTACAAATAGCTTCTACTACAAGGAGCAAATCTACATTTATTTCAATTAGGATGAAGCAACTGCAGGAATTACAAGATCAAGATGAGGAACTAAAAGATATTCGGGAGAAATTACAAAAGGGAGAAGAAGTGATATACGGGGGAAAAAAAGTGATGGAGGAGCAAGGGCTAATATGTATATCAGAAACCGGGGAACCGATTTGGATTGTACCACAACAAGTAAGAAAAGACTTACTCCGATGGATACATGGTTCACAAGCAGGAGGACATCCAAAGATCAGAGAAACAAAAGAGAGGATTCGACATTTGGGATGGTGGATCGGGCAAAAAAAGGATCTTGAAGAGTTTGTGGATAGTTGTATTATATGTGCAAGATTTGACCAGTCCAACAGGAAAAGAAGGGGAGAATTAATCAGACAGACACTTGTAGGCCCATGGGAAAGAATTCAAATTGATTACACCGGACCATTGCCAACAACCACAAGAGGAAATAAATATATTCTCATGATAGTAGATAGCTTCTCAAGATGGATGATCGCAATCCCAACAAGAAACTGTACAGTACTAACCACAGCCAGGAAATTAGTAAGCGATGTACTGACAGTGTGGGGAATTACAAAAGTCCTTGATTGCGACAATGGAGCGGCATTCATAGGAAATGTAATGAAGGAACTTTGTAAGATGGTGGGTATTGAACTGAAACACCATATCCCATACCATCCACAGGCAGCAGGTCAAGTTGAGCGAATGAATGGCACCATAAAAAGAGAGCTGAAAAAGCTGGTGGCAGAACATGGGCAAGCTTGGGACATATACATACCTTTAGTATGTGCCCGACTTAGATCAAGGCCCTGTAGATCAATAGGATTTTCACCATATGAAATTTTTATGGGTAGACCAATGCCCTCCTGGAAAAACTGGATGACAATACCTCCACCTGTAGCTTTACAAACCGCTGCAATCACAGATCAATGGGTAAAGGAGTTGGCCACACACTTGGAAATTGTTCATAAATCTGTGGCTGTGGAAGATGAAGAACAATACCAACATCGAAAGCGATGGTATGATGCAGCAGGGGATCTGACATCATATGAGGCAGGGGACCGAGTTATGGTGCAGAATCAAGATGAACACCTTCCTTGGGGAAGAGCAAAATGGAAGGGACCATATACTGTAGTAGATAAAATTAGGGACCTCTGTATACTTGATTGATCACGCAGAGAAAGGAGAAGTCTGGCTGCATGCATCACAGCTTAAAAGATTTAGGAAGGACAAAATATGGAATAGAGGTTAAGTACAAATTGAATAAATAAATACACATTGTTTTTTTATTTTTTATTCTGTTTTTATTTTTTATTTTTTGTTTGTTGGTGTATGTATATGTTTCTAATGATGGAATCTAGTGTTCCCACAGAGCAAGGCTGTATAAGAATGAAGATGCGTGTCAACAGAAGATTGTGGTGGATCCTTGTTACAGGATGGATAAGTATAAGCTGTATCACAGTAGGAATGGGGAGACAGGAAATAAGGCCAGAAGATACCGCAAATAAGGGAGAGAGTTTGAAAAGATTGGAGTTACATTACGTTCAAGCAGATAGATTTATTTGGCCCAGGGAATTGGAAGTAAAAGAGGGTGGAGGGTTACAAGTAAACATTATTTTGCCACATAATAGTCCCAGGGGATTAGCTCTTAGAGCTCCAATAAAAAGTATAGAGGGACATAACTGGGAATGGGTTATAAGATATGGACAGATAATAAATACAGGAAACTTTAAAGCAAGGACTAAAATAACAACAAAGGTACAAGGGAGGTTTACAAATACTACAGTAGTAGTGAGTAACTTAACATTAGAAGAAGGTGGAGAATGGGACGCTGCAGTTATAGCTGCCCAGCCTGACCTAGAGGAATTCTGCAATTTTGATACTGGAAAGGGGTGTGTTCTAACAATAGATGAAGTATTTGTCTCTGTAAAGGAGCTGCAACGTTGTAAAGATCAGAAGAAGGTAGCATGGCCAATAGGCGGATTGGTGGTGGTACCAACACATGAAACAGTTGTGCAAGGGGTTGGGTGGACTTACTACCCAATAATTCTAAATTTTAATGATTTTTCTATTCCTCCAAAGTGCCCGGAATCACAGCGGCAGTGGTTTAAGCAAAGTATACAAGAGACCATCATTGAGTGGACCGGAGCAGGGAGTCGAGAAAAACGGGACACACTTGCAGCCCTTTTAGGAGGAGTCGGAACTGGATTGGGAGTATGGAATTCAGCAGACATCATTGGACTGAACAGCAGGATAAACTCCCTTACTGATGGCATGGGACATGCTATGAAAACAGGTGGAGTAGCTGACTCCCTTATAGTGAGTAGACTGACAGACAATGTTGATGACATACACACCATTGCCAACAACCTGCATCTAGTTGAGGAAAATATTGCTTTCATTGCTAACAGCATTAAGAATGAAATAGTGGCAACTGACATTTTCTGTTCTATGATTGGAGGAAAGCTGTTGGCAGATTTAAAAGGAAACTATTAAAGACATCCAGGAAAACAAGTGGGCAAGACAAATCAAAGCAACAAGGATTATCACGTCATTGAAAAGAAAAGGAGTGGACATCACTGAGGACAATCTTAAATACAGCTATATTGAAGGCCCAGATCAATGGATGCCACATGGACTACAATCTGGGACAATAGGACTAATCCTGGCAATTCCCCGTTGGGAGGGGCAGGCAGAGCAACTGAACTTTATACATAGCATTGGCACGTTAAGTGATGGAATCTACAAGCAACACTTCCCATCAAAAAGACTGGCCACTATTACAGGATTGGAAATGGATGAAAGCTGTTGCAGGAAATCTCAACACCGATGGCTGTGCAGTTGTGTTTGGGAGAAAGGAGCTGAGGAGGATGGCTGGGTGCAGTTGATAAAAGAAAACCTGGTGCAAGAGGTGATCCGCATAGGGGACATTGCATGCTTTATCGGCCACTCTGAATATAGGACAGTTGATGAAATATGTTTGGTGGAAGAAGGGTCTTGTATCATGGTAACCACTACTAAACCTTACCACTGAAATGATCAATTTTACTGCAAATGCAGATTGGACAAATTTGACAATGAAGCTTTTTCCCCCAATTCCAAAGCTTACCTTGGAACTTCATGAGTTAGTAAAACGTACCAAACAACAACTACACCCCATCAGCTTACTGCTGGAACAACAGAAAAAGGAAATAGAAATTACTACAAAAAACGTTGAGCATCCCTGGTGGGGAATTCTTACCAATGCAGAGACACATCCAGTCCTACGAACACTGTCGCTGGTACTCATGTTCATTCAAGTATTAACGACAATTATAATAATATACTTTTGTGTGGCAATGAAACAAATGAGGAAGAAACTTGCAAGGAGGATATATAATAATGAAATTTAAATGTTTTTTTTGTCTTTTTCCTCTTCTTTCTCTCTCTCATACATTCTTCAATAAAGTTTTACATTGCACATACATAAACATTTATCACACACTCTCACCTAAATTCTATAAGTTCTGTTTTTGTTTAATATGTGGATTGACACTCATAGGAAAGTACAGGAGAACTTATGTCGCTGAGGGAACTATTCCGGAGGGACGGTGGGTTGAATTTCTCCTGTATATCAGGTTTTTTCTCCCACTAGGTTCTCCTGTACTAGAGGGATAACTAGAAAACTGAGCAACATAGAAGAAGAAAAAGTGAGGGAATGTGGTAACTTGTCTTCCTTGCATGGTAATTTATCTTCCTTTCAGGACTTCCTTAAACAGGTCTAGGTAGGAGGGCTAAGAATCTTTACTTCCCTCCCACAATTGCTAAAGGAAGTGATGCATGGACAGGATGTGATGTAAATCACATCATCTCAACTAAGGGTATATAACATAAGGCCAGGCAGGAAATCGCCCTGTTGCTTCCTTTTCTTCCTTGGACAGGATGTGATATCGAACTTGCAGCAGTGAGCCATTACTAGATGTGAAGGCCTAACCGTGGGTGAGATCAAGCGTGTGGGGAAGGGGATTTCTATATAGATATATAGATTTAAAAAGGGTTGTTGCTCCGTGGGTTTGGGCTGTGTGTTTGTGATACATTTATAGTATTGTGTTGTTGCCTTTTAATAAATACCTTTTAATGTAGACGAACCTTGTGTAATATATATATATATATATATTAATTTGGTGATACACCACAACTGTTTACAATGTTAACTGTTTTTTTCACTTTCCAATATCTTCCAGAAGGTAGGATTATGTCTGCCCCTTTTTTCGATTATATCACACAATGTTAAGGATTTTAATTCACCTTCTAAAAAGCGTAAAGCTTTCCTAACATATAAACACTTGCAACCATCTATCTTACTGCTTCAAGAAACTAAATTTTGCCCATCACAAAATCCCTTTTTATTCATTGGTGCAGAATTCTTACTTGAGAATAGACACTGTATTAGTAGATTCATCCCTTACAGATCTTGTGCAAAGTGCAGAAATTCACCCATGTACATGGTCAGATCGCTCATCAGTTAGCATTTCAATATCCTTAGGCCCAAACTCCATCCGACCTTACACTTGGAGACTAAATTATATGCTCATGTCCAACCCAGAATACAGAGATCATATAGCCCAAGAAATTGAACTTTTCTTCTCAACTAACCTTACAAGAGACTCTAATGAAGGCTTTATGTGCTGCCCATATCCAACAAATATCAGAGGGTCATGTATCAAACAAGCATCTATTCATAAAAAGCAACTATCACTTAAGGAAACCACCCTGAGGACAGAACTGACTGACTTAGAAAAACGTAACCAACAGAACCCTTCTATTAAACTACACGAGAAATAGATAAAGTCAGTGACAAATTGGAGTTTGTCCTATCAAAACAAACAGAAAAGGCAAGGAGAAGGACTCACCACAGATTCTACTCTCAAGCTGATAAACCAAACACACTGCTAGCCAGAAAACTCAGAGGGACAATACTATTATCACAAATCTCTTGAATTAAAACTCCCTCGGGGGACATCTCAGCCAGAAAAATATTCAGAAAACCTTTTAATCCTTTTCCAAACACTTTATACTGCCTCACCCCCTACTTGGGACTCACAAATAACCTATTTTCTAGAATCTTGTGACCTACCATCACTCTCCATTCTAGAACTAGAATCACTAAATGCTGAGGTCACCGTTCTAGAAGTTAAAAAAACTATTCAGACTCTAAAATTAGGAAAAGCCCCAGGCCCAGATGGTTCTCCCCAATATGTACTATAACTCCCCATCTGACAAATCTTTACAGCAGAATTCTTGAAGGACACCCAATCCCTCTCAATCAGGCTGACTTACTTTTTTTTCCCCAAAAATTATAGGGACCCAAGAGGAGATAAAAAATATAGACCCATATTATTATTAAATTGAGATATCAAAATCCTTGGCAAATTAATGTCTGGCAGTATCTCAACATTTCTCTCTAGACTCATCCACAAAGACCAGACAGGATTTATACCCCACAGGGAAACAGGAGACAACGAGTCCTAAATACAATTCACTGGGCTAAACAAACTCAAACACCGACATGCCTATTAGCCTTAGATATAGAAAAGGCATTTGACTCATTGGAATGGCCATACCTTAAGAAAACCCTCAATAAATTTGGCTTCTCCAGTTCATTCATCTAATCTAATTCAAACCTACTACCATAACCCTAAAGCCTCACTAAAAATGTCCAGGAGACTCCAGTACATATATTGACACGAGGCAAAGCTGCCCTCTCTCTCTCCCTTATTGTTTGCATTAGCGATTGAACCTCTGGCCCACTCAAATAAAAACAACTCCTCAATACAGGGAATCAACATAGGACACTACCATCTTAAATGCTGTATTTTGCTGATGACCTCCTTTGCACACTTACTCAACCTATCACTTCGGTCCCAGCCTTACTACAAACTTTTGAAAAATGGGGCCAATTTTGGGGATTACATACTAATGTTGACAAGACAGAAGCATTAAATATATCCCTCTCTTTGAATTACAATTCCTACACCAACATTTCCAGTTCACCTGGCCACCCTCCCATATGAAATACTTTTGAGTTATTATCACCAGCCGATTAGCTGACCTGCACAAAGCTAATTACACCCCACTATACAACACAATGCAACAAAATTACTTAATTGTAACATCTCCTGGTTAGGCCGCATAAATTCAATAAAAATGTATATTTTACCAAGACTCTTATACTTATTCCGGTCCCTCCCCATAGCCATTAATCTTACAAAATTAGAAGAATGTCAACTCCAAACATTTAGATTTATATGGAGAAATAAATCTCAAGGAATGTCTAAAAAAATCATGTTCAGACACTAATCAAAAGGAAGCTTATCTTGTCCTCATTTCAAACTTTATTATAAAGCAGCACAAATCTAATTTATTCCCTTAGCACACTTCTCCGTGCATCAACCACTATGGGTCTTCTTGGAAAATTTCCAGATGTTCCCCTACTTGTGGGACTATATTTCCTGGTTACCAAAACCCTTAACATTGTTGGGAATGAGAAGCAACCCTTTTATTAAACTTTCACTCACACACTGGAACTGGGTGAAAGAGAAATGTAACCTAACACCCTCTTTCTCCACGCTTACCCCAATAGTTCTCCCCACCCACAATTCATACCCAACCTCTCAAAATTCACGAACCTGGTGGAAATCTACTGGGCTACTGAGAGTTGGGCCATGGTACAGGTATAACCAAATCCTCTCATTCGAACTCCTAGATGACATACGGTACATAATTATCCTCTGAATGAACGCTTTAAATACCAAAAATGTAAACAGTTCGTCCAAAAATAAGAAAGAATATTTAATCAACCTCAGGCATATTGGTTCACATGAGTGTGCAAAAAAGCCCCACTCACCAAAGGCATTTTAGGCCTTATATACGACTCACTTAACACAGATTCGAAGGTCATAAAACCAAACTATATACATAAATGGGAGAATGATCTAAATTTCTCATAGGATTTAGATGTGTGGGGAAACTCATGGGTAAACCTATCAAAGGGATCCCTTAATAGCAACATACTAGAAACATCGATCAAAGTCTCCCATAGAATCTACTAACCCCAGTTAAACTTTATAATTGGAAAAATTCCCCCAACCCCAATTGCTTCTCAGATTGTGGGGAAGTGGGCTCTTTTTTACATACATGTTGGACGTGTTATTGAGTTGTTTCCCTGTGGCAAGATTTTTTTGTAATTACTTCAGACATCTTTGAACAACAAATACCCCCTAAAGCTGAAATAAGCCTTTTAGGACATTCAATCCCCACACTTTCCACTTCTTTGAACAGATAAATGCAATTAATATTGTTGGCTTCTAAAAGCCATATAGCACGTCAATGGAAAACCCCTTCTTTGCATCTCCACATGGTTATCACTAAAAAAAAGCTCCTTAATAATAAAAAAAACTTTTACACACTCTGGAGGACTCTGTCTACCTTTTTTAATATATGGAATCCCTGGATAGAATCTCCACATGGAATTGCAATAGTTTAATCGGACTTGATATTGACTTATATTTATTCGCGGAGTTCTCTTAGCCGAGTCAGCTGATGGGGCCTCCACTCCGGAATTGGAGATAAGACATAAGTATGAGACATTTCCTTGTAACATATGCATTAGATGTGACACTGTATTTAGTTAACATTTGTTTATTTTTCGTTTATGTTATTATCTAATAAAGAAAAACAAATGGGTAAAGATACCATACTCTTTAATATGAGACACTTTCAAATTAAGACAAAGTTGTAATGAAAGGTAAATTACTCTTTGATACTATATTTGACAACCATGTTTTGTTTATCATAACAACCTACTATTTTGTCACTTGGTTAATTTCTTTCTAAATCAAGAGATATTGTAATCTTGGTTTCTTTATCTACCAATAAAACTGATTGGAAAAAAAATACATTTGTAATCTCAGTTTTTTATGCACCACATGAGTGATGCTCACATACCACTAGTAGCCTTAAGACCACAGCTTGAGACCTGCTTCAGTTCATAAATTATCAATGTATTGTTGAGCAGCCAAGGGAAAGGAGTGGCTTTTGGGGTTGTTGTTTTATCTTGAGACAGTAGTGTATGTTGTACTTTTTCATCTTTATATTTGAAATAACTGTGAAGAAAGTTTACTACAACACTGTTAAAGTGCTTAGCATTCTAAAGATTCACGGGCATTTATTTTAGTTCTGCTTTAAACATTCTTATGAAAAACAGCAAATATGTTATGTGTAATAAGCTTCAATGTGACCCTTCTTTGTCTAGCTAGGATAGGCTAATCTTGTTTATTGATAGTTGAAATGATTTTCTTCAGCACACATTCTCAAAGCAAATGGTAAGTACATGTCTGAACCCAAATGTTGTTTTTACAGGACCACAGACATTTATAATCCATCATTCAAAAACATTACTAAAAAACGCATTGTAGAAATACCTCAATAATTGCTTTCATCTCCTCTCCCAAGGAGGGGAGTCCCTCCAAGTCTTTCATTGTTACGATGGAAAAAGGAAGGGATTTCAAAACAGAAGATGCTCTTGAAAATGCCACATATTTTCCCTTGTTTTCGCATAATTCATAATATAGTGTCAATATATCAAAACCATCCTGTAATAAGAAGAAAAAAATATAGTTTTTATAATTTATAAAAGTTTTTCTAAATCTGCTGGAGCTCAACATATAGAATATTCACATATCAAAAACAAAACAAGATTCACCACAGAATTATTCATAATATAATGATACCACTTCTATGGATTCAGGCTAATGACTAATTATAGTATATCAGGCTTTCTACATTTGCAGGTACTGTATATATAGATTATATTTGTACATTTGTAACTACACCATATATTTTGTATTTTTTTTTTTTATTATAGCTAATTATAGTCTTAACATATGCTCCATGCTTTATTCAGCCCCTATTTGTAGATAGATTTTAATCCTAGTTACAAATGAGCAGCTGGATTCATCACTCCCATTTTCCATTAGAGAGACATATAGGTTTCAATTTTTTCTATAATACAGAAAGATTACATTTCCAATTTATAAAAGTTTTTTCATGACAAATAAGTGATCTACGGCTTTAGACAATGTGCCTTCCTCTCACAATAAACCCCACAAGCCCAATCTCAATGAATTTGTCTAAATAATTTATATTGTCGACCTAATCATTATCTTTGCATTACTGACAATTAAATGGAGAATCAGTCAAACCGTTGCAGGGCCATGTAATGCTTGCAAATAAATGCTTGTGCTGCATGGTAGTAAATAAAATTGGAAGGCTTTATATATTTTTTTATTTTTACATGTCACAAAACTGTTGTAATGCTTAAACTATATTCTTTCAAAAGCGTGCTATATATTTTTGACCTTGACTGTCCCTTTAAGAGGTGGGGGAGGTTAACATTGTTATTCCTAACTTTGACCTTTTGGAATATAAACATATGTATCACAAATGTATCCAGTAGCTGACTTTGAGAATGCCATGCATGAATCATTGTCTTGCAGGTGAAGGGAAGGGTAACCATCTCTACAGCTGTAATTTGTCACCTTTTTCCAGGGGTAATGTAAATCCGTGACTTCTCTAGACATCTTTCATTTCTCTATCCAGAGGGCATACACCTTTATAGATAGAGATCCTCAAAATACAGCCATAATAAAATATCATTGCCAAATCAATGCTCAGTTTGGACATATTCCATTTGTAGAGCTTGCTGTAATACATGGAAAAGATTATGTCCGTCCTGCTCTTAAAAATGAGTTGAGGTTTAATCTATTTCTTTTATTTCTTTTTAGATATTTTTGCGGTGAACATGAATATCTTTGTTGTGCTTATTTTAAATGCAAAATAAATATTTTTACACCAGGTAATAGTTTTTCTTTTTGGCCAACACAATATAAATTGGATTTTTTTTAATAAACAAAATGGGCAAAATTAATTTACGGTAATTGTTCCTTGTTTTTTAACAAAGTACTTAAGAATTAGAGGCACCCCAATGATTCAATTAATTAGCCCTGCTTGTCCCTTCATGAATTAATATAATTAAATAGAGACTTTAAGGAGATATTTTTTATCATCAAAATTCGTTTTAACTCAGTCAGAATAATCCCAAATAATTTTCTAAGGTGTAGCAAAATCCTTTCCTATGTAATGTTGTTTATGTGATGAAAAGACCTCTGCTGTTTAACAAAATTACAAATTAGGTTTTTTTGTGTTTTGAATGTTTTTGTTGCCATTTTAATTTATAAGTAATAAAACAGAAATAAACAAATTTGAAGGACCACTAAAGTCCAATACAAATGTGCAGTAAAATTGATGATCTATAAAATATTACAGCTGCATTTATTGAAAGTTTGCAGAAAGGTTTGCATTACACTTTTATTAAATGCAAGGTTTCTCCACCTTGATCATACAGCTAAACAAACTGCAATGGTGACCCTCAGTACAACATAAACTGGATTTATTAGATAAAAGTTAAATGTTGATTTTTTTCCATTTTTAAAAAGATGACATAGTATATATTGCATTACAGAATGTTTTTTGCGATAAGCTACATTACATAGGATGCTTCAGTGTGTCTTTAAAAACATCAATATGTGTAGTAGTGAGGAAAATGAAAAGAAAAAGTTAAAATGTAAGTGGACATGGCTAAACAGGAGAAAGGATGCCATATATACCCTCCACTACAAGTCTTGGATGCCATATGGGGGAACTAAGTACTGTATTGTCATCATTAATGAAATAACACAAAAATGCATTTCATATAAAAATACAACTCAATGTAGAAGTTAAATAATTAGTAAAGTTAAATCAGTGTTTAAGTAATGCTGGTATTGGTTTTACATATTGTTTGTACAGAATTAATTTGTCAGAAAAGAGTTAAGTGTAGGATGCAGTACATCATGATGAAACAATATATGTCGGAAGTGCTTATGATTTTGTCCACATATGGACTGCAATCTGAGCCAATGCAACACTGCCACCCATATGTAACTCATATCGGTGCAATTGTGCCATTATAAGGAGCTGCAAAAATGGGCTCCACACCTTGTAAATGTTATACCTCTCAGAGATAAATCTACATTTTTAGGAGTTCTAATTACGGTAATAAAGACCTATTTTATCTTTAAATGACAGCCTAGTTTTGGGATTATCCTCAGAACCTCCACTCACTAAATCGTATTTCTAGAATTCATCCCCTACTCTAAATAAATTCCTATTATTTTTCTTTCTATTGTAATATTAAGAAAGAAAACTAATTTGACCAGTTATTCACTGAACTTCCATTACGACATTTATTGAGCAATACAAATCTCATTCTTTTAAATTTAGTTTAAATTAACAAAATATAAAAACACAGACAGACCAATTATATAAAAATAAATAGCAGAGAAGAACAAATAGAAGTACATTTCTACCACAATTCAGTCAAGTCATTTTCCTGTTCACATTCATAAAAGTACTTCTTAAGCCCATATTTATAGAATTTTTTTTTGCAGAATTATTCTTTATAAATTGAAAAATGTATTTAGAAAGAAAAATAAATACAAAAGTTCACTCCTTTTTCTAAGTGAGGCTGATACCAGAGGTTTGGGTAGCCCCATTACAGAGTTAGAAACAATCACGTCCCACCCATATCATATAACACATACAGTACCATTTTAATAATTTTCTTAAACATCAAACTGTGTAAACTATATCAGTCAGTCTTGTTTGAAGGGCATATAAGAGTTGTACAAAGCAGTGAAAGAATCATTAGCGGCTTTTTAGTTACCAGCATATATTCACATTGAATGTGAACTTGAAAGTGTATGTAAAAAAATTGCTCTAAATATAGGACTAATTTCATTACAATTCATAGGAAATTCTGGCAACAATGACAAACCATACTGACTGTGAAAAAAATCGTCATATTTGGGACCATATAATGAAATAAACAGGAATCTCGACAGGAGTTCTCAACCTATATATAAATCCATAGGAACCGGAAATCCTAACCTCATTATAAGGTGTGATATTTTACTGGCTGTAAAGCTGCAATGAATTGCTGGTGGATCTCCTCACACAAGTCAAGAGATAAAGCAACAACTCAAAGTAATGCTGACATGCAAGTAACTTGCTCACTTCACTTCTGTTTTAAAGACCCAGGGCCCCTATTTAATTGATAAATTGTAGCAGAGCCCGTAATGTAGCCTGTAAGCTAATTTGCTATTCAATTGGAGTCTTTTTGCGATCCGCAAACGGTCTACGGGTTATGGGCTGAAAATCCCTGCGGTTGTTACAACAGTAATTTACACCCCATCTAAGCCTTTGATCTTTCACGTCCACAAGAATTACGACTGCTAAAATCGCAAAATCACTATTCAATTGCTACAATTCCACAATTGTTTTCACACCTGTAAATGGCAAATGTAGAAGAAAATCCTATGGGTACCAGATGGGACAAAATGTTTGCATACACTACTGGTTCTCCTTTTTCAGATGCATTTTTACTAATTGCTCTGATAAATGTTGTAGGGATGCATTGAAGAGCATATTCCCCCAGTGGTGATCATGCCCACTCATTAAGTCCTTCTGGATGATATTACAGCCAACAACTTACAGGATATAACATTATTTGGGACCCATGATTTGTGGTCTTCAATAACTACTTCAATACTATTAAATCACTGAAAGGTACCCTGATACAAATACTCATTAGCAAAACCAGAGCTCTAATACCTACATGCTTGACGCTACTTCATGCCTCGACAAATGTCATCTTAATCTTAGAGGGAATTTAACGTTCAAAGAAAGAACAATAGATGATACATAAAATGTTGAAATTACAGTAATGACAGTAATTCATTAACACACAATCTAGACCACGCCAGACTAAACACATAGTATAAAGGTGGGGCAGTGTTTCCAGCCAAGACATATTGTAAGTACCTGTTATCAGAGCCTGAAACTGACTGTATGATACATTGGTTGTAAACTTTGTGATTTGTTTCTTTAATTCTAATACCCACATTATTTGATCAAACCAGCGCACTGACCTCTCTTTTAAAAAAGTGTTGATATCTTAGTAATAAATATAACATTAAGATTCATTAAAAAAGGATGCATTTTCCAAATCAGTTCATACAATATGTTTTAAACGTTTGAAGTTCTTTCGTAAAAAAATCTGTAAAAATGATACCTGTCTATAAAGATAGATTCCAATTAATACTATGATATTTTAACATTCAGTGATGTGCTATAGAAGGCACTAAATGTTAAGTGCATTTAGGTACTTTAATGATTCAAATAGCAGTGGTTGGTCTTTTTACTACCCTTGTAAACACTGGGCTGTGTACATAAGAAGTCAATGATGCAAGATCCGGTAAACAGTTTATGGTTTTGTACAGCTTTGTTCTTTTTCAGAGCCACAGTAAATGCAGAATGGCATATAATATGAAAATGTTTTCCAAACAGTAAAGAGTACTTTATGTGCCAATGCCATTGATCTGGACATGTTAACCAAAAATGATGCCAAATAAACTAAAGTAAAAAAGCACTGAGAGAATGGAATAATACACTTAGAGAAACTCAATGATCCAATGTCGGATTTAGGAGCACAACATGATTATGATAAATCAGCTATTTGATGAAGAACTAGAGTAGTTAAGAATATGCAATTTGACCAGTGGAATTGTCATGCTTCCCTGGGCCCTTTTGTATGCCCATGAACTTCAATGAATTCCCTTCATATCCTGGTTATGTCCTCATGCTAAGATTCTAATATATATACTGTGTGTATATATATATATATATATATATATATATATATACACACACACACATACACACACGAACATATATACACAGACAGACACAGATGTATATATATATATATATATATATATATATATATATATATATATATATATATATATATATATATATATATATATATATATAGAGAGAGAGAGAGAGAGAGAGAGAGAGAGAGAGAGAGAGAGAGAGAGAGAGAGAGAGAGAGAGAGATAAAGAGATATACAGAGATAGAGAGCACATAGAAAATTCAGTATACATTTAAAATTTCAGTGCATACGTACACACTATTCCATCAACAACTTGAAGCTGCCTGCTACCCATGAACCTGAGCCTATGAATTGCCCTTAGCCTAAGCATAAATACATCAATGAGTATAACACATATCAACACCTTGGCTAGTTATGACAAATGTCTACCTTATATTAAATATATTATAGCTCACAAACAATAAGCGGAAGAACATGTATAATAAAAGATAAAATCATTTTTTTTCCATCATTATTATTATTTTTATTATTATTATAAATATTATGCGGATTCTGACATTTCCAAGCATAGGCTTTATCTTAATAATGTCTTGAAGGAATGGACATCAGCAAAGTTTGAAATACATTATTACTAGACGTTGGCTATAGTAACAGTTGCATAGGAAGTAGATCAGGAGATATACAGGATTTCACAGATACAGGAGGCAGTATAAACAAGCACGGGCTGGGCTGATATCCCTGGATGAGCAGCATGGCAAGGCAATTTGAAATGTGATGGAAAACAGAAGCAGTGGCCATGATAGTGAATTAAGCATCTGTAACCTTTCTGCCTCAGGCCAGAAACCAGACTGCAGAAATGCTTCAGAATTTATAGACAGTGAGGATAACAGCTGGGGTGAAACAGCTCTGCTGAAGCAAAAAAGTACAAAACACAACTCTACTGTCTAGCAAAACGCATGGTCCAATATTTAAGGTTTCAATTAATGCAACCATAATAAAAATGTCTGCAATATATTATGATAATAGTTCAGAGTAAGATGAATACTGGAGTTAAAAAGTTACTGAAACTTCTCATTCATTATAATGTATCACTTGTCTAAATTCTGTTTTCATTTTTATGTGACATTGACTCAAACAAAAAATACAGAACAAGTCTAACAGCTTTGCCCCATCTTGATTATATTTCAGGCCGTCAATAAATGTGGTATAAATAAAATATGATCTATAGCTTACATACAGCAATAACTAAATATGTTATGGTGGATAGAAAGTAGATAAAAAAACTCTCTACTGTAATCCAGAATTAATATAAAGGACTAGTGATGTCGCGAACATCAAATTTTCGGTTCGCGAACCGCGGACGCGAATTTCATCAAATGTTCGCGAACGGGCGAACATCGGCGAACCGCCATAGACTTCAATGGGCAGGCGAAGTTCAAAACCCACAGGGACTCTTTCTGGCCACAATAGTGATGGGAAAGTTGTTTCAAGCGGACTAACACCTGGACTGTGGCATGCCGGAGGGGGATCCATGGCAAAACTCCCACGGAAAATTACATAGTTGATGCAGAGTCTGGTTTTAAGCCATAAAGGGCATAAATCACCTAACATTCCTAAATTGGTTGGAATAACATGCTTTAAAACATCAGGTATGATGTTGTATCGATCAGGTAGTGTAAGGGTTACACCCGCTTCACAGTAACAGACCAATCTCCCCGTTTAATGCACCGCAAACAACCACAAACAGTCCCTTTGCACAACCGCAAACTCCCCATTTGTACAAGGTTTGATACCAAGCTAGCCATGTCCCGTTCCTTGTCCTCACTGATGTCATTGAAGGTCTCTTCCTCCACCCAGGTCTCTTCCTTCAAGGGTCCCCGAAAGGTGACAACAAGCCCCTTGGGACGCCTGCTGTGTTTGGTCTTCCACCTCCTCAAAGCCACCTTCCTCCTCTGACTCCTCTTCTTCAGACTCCTCTCTCTGCGTTGCCTCTGTCTGCGTTATTATAAGGTGTGTACTGTTAAGTAGTACTATTCCTATCGGTTTAATCCCTGTTACGTCCACTATTAGGGGACGTGTATATGGCATTGATTTTTGGAACAGGGAGATGGAAAAAAGATGCTTGGTCGGACCTCCTACTTCAAATTTGGGGCACTGCGCGTGCAATCTAAGGTGCCACCAGATATGAGTGTCACTGTGCACTGGCAAAAGTTGGCGGAGTAGATGCAATAGGCTTCACACACACGCCTGTAGGCAGGCAACTGATATTCAATCGATTACAGTCAAAAAAGTGTTGTTTTATGTCACTGTAAACTAGGTTGCACCAGATATCAGTGTCACTGTGCACTGGCAAAAGTTGGCAGAGGTGATGCAATAGGCCTCACACACACGCTAGCAGGCAGGCATATGCAATTAGATTACACAGAAAAAAATAATAAAATAAAATAAATGATGTTCTAGCCCTAAAAAGGGCTTTTTGGGTTGCTGTCCTTGCAGCAGATATCAGATGAGTACTTCAGGTGTGTAGTGGCAGCTAACTACACAGCCTGGCTATCTATTTCCCTATTAAATCAGCAGCAGTTAGAATACATGTCCTCTCTCGACGAATGTAGCTTCAGAATGATTCTAAAATGGAGGCTGTCCTTCAGATGGAAGGCTCTGAAAGGAAGTGTATGCTGCTGATTGGCTGGAATGTGTCTGCTGACTGTAAGGTGCAGGGTCAAAGTTTCCTCAATGATAAAGAATAGGGGGCGGACTGAAAAGCGCATGTGTTCTCTGTTGGTTGCAAACGCGACCATGCGAAAATCGCAGCGAATAGTTCTCCGGCAAACTGTTCGGGACATCACTATAAAGGACCATTCTCAGTACACATGTCACACAAGACAAAAGACCTGTTTATCCACGGTATGGATACCCATGTTAGAAGGTTTGGAGTAAAAAGGTGGTACATTTCAAGCCTCAAATGTATGTCCCTACCAGAATCCTTAGTTAAATACCATTTACTGGGAATTTCTGTGGAAAAACAGTTTTTTTGGCCAATGTAAGACATGTAACTGTACTCAGAATTATATTTTATTTATTATAAAGCAATACAAACTTGGCAGTGAGTTCCACATCTAAAAAGTATCCTGTGATCAGAGTCTTTAAATTGTAGGATTTAGGAGCACAGCAGGATTGTGATAAATGGGCTAGAGCAGGGGTTCTTAAAATTTTTAGTCTCACACCTCCCCGAAAGTAAACTTAAAATTGACGCTTTCTCAAGGTAATCAATAATGTATAAATTGCATAATTGACATGGACATGTTATTTTTATGTCCTCAGATACACAGATATAGTAAAGAAAGATTTGTTCTTCAGAACATCTTTTTGTCTTTCAGCATGATTATGAAGTCACTTAAAGTTCTCAGCGTCATTTAATAAGATACCTGCTGCTGCTTGTAATCAATGAGACCACAAATTCGGGGTACAATTTTTGACAAACTAGCCGCATGCCTGGAATCCAACAAATGTCTTGCCTTTGTGGGACTGCTTTTCTACTGTTCTTGCGATTGTTGTAAGCAAGTGTTGTGCAAGTCATTTCTGGCACAGGGTTTAGGTACAAGATTAAACTAAAAGGACAGTTAGTCTTTATCTCACCACTGACAATACCTAACACTTTGATTATCCGATTTTTGGTTATCCGGATGCCTCCTACATTTGTTTAATCTAGATATTGTGACTGTATTTAAACTTATTTCTTAAAAAAGGGACTTACAAAAAGGTTAATGAGGAACATCACACCTCTCCACTTCCCCTCTGCTCCTCCCCAGTAGAGGCACACCTCACAGGATAAGGACCCCTGAGTGTTTAAGGCTATGCAGTCCAGCCTGTGTCGTTTTTATGCTGCATTAGCGGCCCTATTAAATTTCCTCAATGTGTAATACTGTAGCCTGTAACGTAGTAACGTAGCCCGTAAAATGGTAAAACGTGCAGCTATTAAATTGGCCCCGTAATGCAACCCGCCAACGACTTGCAGAGTAAGGGAGAAAAAAAAACTATGGGATGTCGATTGAACTCCGAAAATCATTATTAAAATTGCTACAAATCCACTAGTGTTCAACACCCCCCCCCCCCCACCCCCGTTGACTAGAGAGGACTCGCAAGAGTGTTAAAATCCTATTCTTAGCACTGTAAATGTACTCATAATTAAAGGGAAAGTGATGTTAAGTGTTAAAAATGAATAGCACAACATTCTCAAGCTTGCAAATCTGCAATATAAAACACTTTTTTTATGTTTAATTTCCGTGTTATATCGATCCTGGCAATTAATGTGTCAATACATATAATGGAAAAACGCCCGGACTTAAATATCATTTAAGGCTTTATTAATATTGCATTGTTTCTGGAATGCGGGTCCGATCGAAACTCCTAATTGAAGCCCGGAAGGCTTTGAAATCTAGCCTCCATTTTTCAGTGGTGTAATGATGATGATCTCTTTAACTACAGGTCTGACTAATAGATCATCTAACATGCACAAGAATGGTTTAGGGCTTGCGTCTAAGGCCCGTAACTTGCTGTATATTGGAATTTAATAGCTCTGTAACACAGCCGAATTTCAAGCCTGCAGCCTTTGCGGGCTTGCCGGTGCCACTACGGGCTTCAAATTTAATAGGGCTGTAGGTCTATTAGTATCTCTGATTTTGTATGAAAAATATAAAATGACAAAGCTGACACTGTATAGGAAGATGCAAAATTAAATTTATATGAAATTGAGCTGGGTTATGAATACATCTGATAGAGGAGAAGTTATAGTGTCTGAAAAAAAAATTCGCATGAAAAAATTCCAAAGTAAACAGTTAAACTGTTAGCCTGAAGTTTGCTGAATTTCTTGCTTTTCCAAACTATTTTCTCTCAATGTTGAAACCCCCTGAAATTCCCAGGGAAAATTAGCATAACTTATACAATGTTTCTTTTTGGTCGGGGGATTGTGCAGGTATGCTTAGTTAGCACATGTAGTCTGCCCTACTGTGGGAAGTCACATGACTTTAGACACTTTCCTTTCCTTTAGCCAATCAGCATGCACATGTGCTGCATACTGGATATTGAAAAATGAGGTATCCAATATGCAAATCTCAGTTGCTGGGGGTGTCTACATCACCCCCAGCACATTTTTTTCTTTTCTGCGAAAAATGTTTCAGGATGCATTCATAACCCACCTCACTTTCATATACCTTTAAAGGTAAATCTAAGTTTCATGGATTATGAATGCATCTGATAGAGGAAAATCAGTAGTGCATGCAAATATTTTCTTTTGCATGAACAAAAATACCAAAATAAACATTTAAAAATGTACCTTGAAGTTTGCAAAATGTCTTATAATTTCTGGCAGTTTAAAGTTAGAGTTAACACCCCATTGAAACCCAGGCTAAAGTAGCATTAAATGTATAATTTGTTTTGGCCAATTAGGAGGAGGCTCAAGCAGCTGATACATTTAAATTTTATATGGGGTTCCTGTTTGTGCTGCCAAGCACCCTGGGATATGTAGTGTGTAAGTCCTGACTTGTGGTGAAGGGTGGAGCAGCACAGGCAGAGAGCAGACACTGAACCTGGAAGCACATCCCAGCAAAGAGTTCAGGGACGACATCAGTGCTCTCCTATTGGCTGAGGAAGGCAGAGAATGAATGCAATGAGTTAACAATTGCTTCCCTAATCATGTGCTTGTGTAAACACCCCATGTGGGGGCGCCAACATAATCATTAGAGTGATTTTTAGATATTAATACAAATAAAATGTTTTATGAAATGTGCTGCATACATAAATAATGAGTTTACTGGAAGGGCTGCAGAATTGTATTAACCCATGAAACTTAGATATGCCTTTAATAATAATAAAGGCAAACTTGAAAACAATAGGTCAACAAAGACAGTTTATAGGAATGATATTACACATTTCAGGATATATATATATATATATATAAATAGTAGAGGGGCGGTGGCTCAGGTATAAATGATAAGTACCAAATTCAAATGGATGATGACAGGGTGCTCCTAAGGATAATGGGGATAAGTAGTACAAAAAAAGAGAAAAAGATCCTTTTATAGGGCACTCCTGGGAAATCCAATTCTCAGAAAAAGAGATTGAACTAAATGTAAAACTTAACTTTTAATAGTAATAATAAAATCCACTAAAATACATAAACGTAGGTAGCAGAGAGTTAAAGTGTATAGAGTTTACTGGAAAAAATGCCACTATAGTGGAAAATGCCACTATAAGGTAGACCATATAAAGTGCAATGTGCTGGTATAGTCACTGATAAAGTGGCTAGTGTATAAAAAGGTGCTATAAAGTGCTAATAGTGATAAGGTGCCAAGTGGTATGACACAAATAAGAAATATATGAAAGTGAACCAAGTATATCAGTAATATATGGTTGCCTATAAGGTGCAATATAAATAAATATTAGCAGCTGATTGCTGATCAGAAACCAGTAAACAATATGATAAATGTGGCAAGGGGTAAAGGCTAGGGGTAAAGGATATTGAGAGATAAATGCCCCCAGAGTACTGATATCCTGTTAGGTAATGTTCTCAATATCTATGAATCTGAAATACCCAAATACCCCAATTACAGCGTTGCCTTCAGGATATACCCATAACCAGTAGCTACTGCCTTCCAAATCCACTAAACATTGGCTAAAATAGCCTAACTAATGCAGCTGTGAAGGGGCTTTATGCTATGGGCCTGAAACTGAAAACGCTGACTCTGTGCTAATCACGCCGTGGTCTAGACGCAAGGTAATGACGTCATAGACTCGCGACGGCGTTCCTACGTGCACCCGACGCACGTTTCTAGAATTTCATCAGGGGTTCATATATTTATATATATATATATATATATATATATATATATATATATATATATAAAACTTTTAAATAAATATATAGAGTTAGTAAGCAAAGTATGAATTAGAGAACATTTCACCCTTTGCTTGGTGTTTAAATCATTATATTCATGATTTAATTACAGATTTCCTAGATTGCCTGTAAAATAAACACAATAAAGTAACAGCTGTGACTTGATATTGAACCTTGTAATTATGCTTCAGACGTTACAAACAAGATGGTACATTGCCCACTGCTCATTTTCTAATATTAAGTCTAGGTTTATCTAGTTTTATCCTTATAATCAGACATTCACAAAAGGAATGTTCTATGTGTCTCATCATTAATTTATAAAATACAGCAGAGAAATGCACTGAAATCTAAAAGTTATATGTTACCAGTAGAAATTGCAACTACATTTTTATGTACTTCAGAAATAAGAGCTCCATTACATGATCCACATTGTAATATTTGCAAAAAAAGTTGACTTACAAATCGCTACCTAGCAAGTACATCAAACCACCTAAATACAGTTACAAGAAATGATTGCTAAATTATGTTAAATCTCCAGAAGTATTCCAACATGATATGACCCCAAACACACCTCCAAGACAACCACTGCCTTGCTAACGAAGCTGAAGGTAAAGGTGATGGACTGGCCAAGCATGTCTCCAGACCTAACCCCTATTGAGCATCTGTGGGGTATCCTCAAATGGAAGGTGGGGGAGTGCAAGGTCTCTAACATCCACCAGCTCCATGATGCCATCATGGAGGAGTGGAAGAGGACTCCAGTGACAACCTATGAAGCTCTTGTGAACTCTATGGCCATGAGGGTTAAGGCAGTGCTGGAAAATAATAGTGACCACTCAAAATATTGACACTTTGGTTCCATTTTGGACATTTCCACTTAGGGGTGTACTCACTTTTGTTGCCAATGGTTTCGAAATTAATGGCTGTGTTCTGAGTTATTTTTAGGGGACCTCAAATTTACACTGTTATACAGGCTGTACGCTTACAACTTTACATTGTAGCAGAGTGTCATTTTTCAGTGTTGTCACATGAAAAGATATAATACCATGTTTACAAAAATGTGAGAGGTGTACTCACTTTTGTGAGATAATGTATATATATATAAAATTGAAGTGTGAAGCAGCCTTGAATATCCAGTAATCTAGTAATTTCGTAATTACTAATCTATATATATAGTGATCATTCTGGCTAAAATGATGTCCAACTGGAATACAATAATTGTCTTCATTGTGCATTCTTGTTGAATGTCTGTGTAAATTCATCCTTAAGTGCAGTTTTTGTAGGATGTACATGAATACAATCCTTTGATGTTATAAGTCTTGTTGTTATGTACAGTGCCTTACAAAAGTAATCACCCCCTTGACTTTTTACCAATTTTGTTACATTACAGCCTTAAGTTCAACGTTTTGTTAATCTGCATTCTATGTGATGGATCAGAACACAATAGTCTAAGTTGGTGAAGTGAAATGAGAAAAATATATACAAAAAACTATTTTTTAGAAATAGAAAACAGAAAATGTGTATGTGCGTATATATATTCACCCCCCTTGTTATGAAGCCCATAAAAAGCTCTGGTGCAACCAATTACCTTCCAGAAGTCACATAATTAGTGAAATAATGTCCACCTGAGTGCAATCTAAGTGTCACATGATCTGTCATTACATATACACACCTTTTTTGAAAGGCCCCAGAGGCTGCAACATCTAAGCAAGAGGCACCACAAACCAAACACTGCCATGAAGACCAAGGAACTCTCCAAACAAGTAAGGGACAATGTTGTTAAGAAGTACAAGTCAGGGTTAGGTTATAAAAAATAAAAAAAATATTCAAATCTTTGATGATCCCCAGGAGAACCATCAAGTCTATCATAACCAAATGGAAAGAACCTGGCACAACAGCAAACTTGCCGAAAGACGGCCGCCCACCAAAACTCACAAACAAATTACACAAACAAGAGGGGACAGAGACTGCTTTACAGGAGTACAAGGAAATCAACAAGCCTTGCAAAAGGGCTATTAGACTGGCTAAAATAGAAAATGAAAAATTAGTTGCAAAAGAGTTAGACTAACCCTGAAATATTTTTTAAGTATATTAATGGGAAGAAGGCGAGGAAGGAATCTATAGGAATATTACAATGTGACACAGGCTACTTCAGCAGTCATTAAAAGTCTTTGTTAGATTAACTTTTCTACCAAGAGGTTTACAATTGACAAGTAGAGATGTCGCGAATAGTTCGGCGGCGGACTGTTCCCGGTGAACATAGCATGTTCGCGGCGAACTGCGAACATATGCGATATTCGACCCGCCTCCTATACTTTATCATTGAGCAAACTTTGACCCTGCAACTCACAGTCAGCAGACACATTCCAGCCAATCAGCATCATACCCTGCCTTCCACACCCTTCTACCTCATGGACAGCAGCCATTTTGGAATCATAACTAACTTGCTGTCTTACAGAGAGGAGGCTGAGTGTAGGTGATACTGCATCAATAGGGAAAACCATAGCTAGGCTACTGTACACAGTGTGCAATACAGTCCTAAAAGGACTCTTTTGATCTCTGCTGCAAGGACACCCCTGTGTCTCTTCCCCCCCTTATCATCATCCTCCCCTCACCTTAGCACCCAACCCTAACACCACTCACACTTATCCCTAAGACCTAACACCCCTCACACTTATTCCTAACATGCCTCACATTAACACCCCTTACACTTATCCTCAACACCCCTCACCCTAACACCTAACCCCAACACCCCTCACACTTATTGTCATGGCTCACTTGGCAGTCATCTGGGACTTGGACAGATGTCTGTCACAGACTGTTGACAAGAGACGATACCTGGGGGTTTGGGGCTCCCAGACACCCTGTTATACTGTTATAAGGTTATATTGTTATTTTGTGGTCTAGGGGATAAAGTATTATAAGTTTACCCCTTAGCATATCCCCATCCCTTCCATGTTTAGGCTCATTGTAATGGGTGTCATGTGAGGGAGCTGGTGGGATGTGTTGGTTGTATGTGTGTGAAACATTGTGTGTTGTATCTGTAAATATATTGTATTGGAATGTTGGAGCCATGTTGTGTGCAGTCATCCATATTGACTGCATATGTAACCTGAGTTGATCACCCATCTGCCTTCCAGCTATCACCTAAAGTAAACACTTGAAGTGATAGCAAGGCCAGGACAAAGGGGTCTATACAGACATTGAGGCACCATAACCCCAGGGGGTCTACAGGTATTCTCACTCAGAGAATCAGGGCAAAGTCCAGAGGACAGGGAGATGTTTCTCCCTTGAGAGCCAGGCAGCAACTGAATTAGGTAGCCACACCTAGTGGGCGGACCCGGGAGGAGTCTCATGGTTCCCTGCCTGATTGGCCAGAGGCAGTTAGGGGCTGACTAAAGATAGCCCTCCTGGTGATTTTGTATGCCTGTTTAAAAGATGTTGTGTTCCAAATAAAGTGGTTCATAATTTTCATCAAGACTTTGTGTGCAGGTGTATTATTGACCCAGGGGCATATGCTGGCAGAGGAGATCGTTTCTGACTCCCTACCAAGGTTTTCCCAGGCACACTACCAAAGGCTGGGACTTATGCTCTGGCATCCGCAAAGAAGGTCCATTGGTCTGAGTCACCCAAATCTTAGGTCTAAAACCTACAGGAGATAAGAGGACTAGGATCCTCTATACTCCATCATCATTGTAGGTTGTGACAATTGGTGGCATTGGTGAGAGACTCTACAGAAAGACCAAGAATGGAACAGACGGATATCACCAAAGAAGCAACAAGACGGTTTAAAGCAGCCAGGCACTTATACCCCAGTAAGATGACCGCACAAGAGGTGTCCAACGTACTAGACCAGCATTACCAGAGAATCTGGCAGGAGCGCACTGGGGAGCGGGATCAAGCTCAGCAAAGGCTTGGTTGCCGCACAGAGGAATTGCCAGCACGAGTTAAGATTTAAGATGGCATACCAGAACTTTAAGAAGTTCCAGGATGGTATGGACAATATGGACGAATTCCTTCAGGAGTTTGAGCAGCAATGTGGGGTCCAAGATATTCCCTATGGAGAATGGGCCAAATTGCTGCTGAACAAGTTAACAGGAAGGGCCAGTGCGGCATGTGGAGCCCTTCCACGAGAACAAGCCCAGGATTATAAATATTTGTGCACTGTGTTGCTGAGCAGATATACTGTGACGCCTGAGACATTTTTGGATAGATTCAGGGGCACCACCAAAGGACCAGCAGACACTCATGTGGAGGTTATGTGCAGGTTAAGGCGAGCTTGTACCCAGTGGTGGTCTACACAAGGAGCCATCACAGCCGAACAGATATTGGAAGTGGTACTGATGGAACAATTCCTGAACATTTGCTCCTCAGAAGTAGGTGAATGGTTAAAAGATCAAAAACCGACCACTGCAGACCAAGCAGCTGCGCTGGCAGATCGGTTTATCAGCACCAGGGCCAAAAGAGTGTCCCAAGGAACAAAACCTAGCCTAAATACGGGTAGGGGCCCCAGAGAGGTGGTGCCAGCACGATCAGCTCCTGAGATGCGTAATGCGCCCTGGGCACGGCCAGTAAAAACATTTTACCACAGGGGTACCAAGTCCCAGCCTGCTCCCAGGACACAATGGGGGACCAAACCAATGAGCTCAGAATGCTACAACTGCAACCAACGAGGTCACTTTGCTAAGGATTGTCCTCAGGCACCCAAAAACTCTAGAGGACCTCCCCACCGCCATGTACATTATTTGGGGGAGTGGACTGAGGGGCCGGCGAGCTCCAACGCAGCTCTTTGGGAGCCAGAAGCAGAGGGAGGATATTCAGGGGTCTATACTGTAAGGAACCCGCAGAAGCTGTCTGGAGAACAACATAGGCAAGCCGTGTGGTTACAAGGACGCCAAGCTACTGGCTACCGTGACTCTGGATCAGCAGTCACAGTAGTCCTACCCAAATGGGTACGCCCTACAGATTCTATCCGAAAGGAAATGTGGGTGATGGTAGCAGGAGGAGAACAGTTAACCATCCCCATGGCTCGCGTTAATTTGGACTGGGGCATGGGGAACCAAAGCAAGGAAGTAGGAGTCAAGGATGGGCTCCCCGCGGATGTTTTACTGGGCAATGATTTGGGCCACATGACGAGCCAATATGTACAGCCCATTACCAGAGCTCAAGCCAAGAGCACCCACCCTGGAGAGGCATACCAGGAGCAGAGGGGATACCCAAGACCTGAGGTAAGTCCATTGCTTGCTAATACATTAACTTTAGGATGGGCCAAGGGAGAGGAGATCAGGGCAGTTCTGCAGAAAGACGAGACTTTGGCTGGTTTAAGGGACAGGGCAGCACAAGGCAAAGGAGTGGATGACCTATACAGCCTTATCTGGGATAAGGGGTTGTTATATAGGGTCAAGGTACCTATAAATAGTGAGGTAGGCAGAGAACCCAGGAAACAATTAGTGGTTCCCCAGCTATATAGGGGCAAGGTGCTACAAGTAGCACATGAAATACCCCTGGGAGGGCACTTAGGGGAGAAGAAAACCCGGAGTAGAGTGAAAGAGATATTTTTCTGGCCAGGGTTGGATAAGGATGTAAAGGAGTTTTGCCATTCTTGTGATGCCTGCCAAAGGAACAGGCCTCTCAAGAAGAACAGCAGAGCCAAGTTACAGTCCCTCCCAGTAATGGAAGAACCCTTCCAGAGGGTAGCTGTGGACATCATTGGGCCCCTAGCTAGAGCCAGTAGAACGGGGAAGCAGTATATCCTTACCCTGGTAGATTATGCCACTAGGTACCCTGAGGCAGTAGCCTTGTCTAGTATAACCGCTCCAAAGGTAGCAGACGCCTTGGTGACTATATTCACCAGAACAGGGTTTCCCCATGAGATTTTGTCCGATCAAGGCCCACAATTTATGGCCAAAGTCACGGAACAGCTATGGGTCACGTGTGGCGTTAAGCATATTACCTCTTCCCCCTACCATCCCCAGACTAATGGTCTATGCGAGCGGTTCAATGGGACTCTTAAACATATGATACGCACTTTTACAGACCAGGAACCAGACTGGGAACGGTTGTTGCCATGTTTGCTGTTCGCCTATAGAGAGGTACCCCAGGAGTCTACAGGGCACTCCCCCTTTGAACTCCTGTATGGGAGACATGTGAGAGGACCCTTAAGCATAATTAGGGAAACATGGGAAGGGGAGTATAGGCAGCAACCCATACCAGTGGCCACCTATGTACTAGCCTTCAGAGAGAACATGTCCAGACTAACTGGAATAGTCAGCCAAAACATGAGGAAAGCCCAGCAGAGGGATCAGAAATACTACAAGGCAGGGACCAGTGATAGAATTCTGGAAGAGGGAACGAAGGTGCTTATGCTGGAACCTCACCCCCAGAATAAATTACAGTCCCAGTGGGTAGGGCCTTACACAATCAGCCAGAAAGTGGGGAACAAGGCCTATGTAGTAATGATAGACCCGGGTAGGGCCATCACCAGAGTTGCCCATATAAACAGACTTAAGGTGTACGTTCAGAGAGCAGCTCACCTATTAGCTATTTGTAGGGCCACAGAGGACGAACCAGAAGAGGGACAGATCCCAGATATGTTAAACAAAGCAGACCAGGATACAGTAGGAGAAAGTATTCAGCAGACCCTGGAATTAGACGCAGAGCAGAAAGAGCAGCTGTCCAACAGCTTAAAACCCTTCCACTCCCTGTTCACCACCAAGCCAGGGTGTACCCCCTTAGCTGTCCACCCAGTAGTAACCGGGGAATGTGCCCCCTTAAAGCAACACCCCTACAGGGTACCAGAGGCAGTTAGGGCCAACATTCAGGCAGAATTACGCACTATGCTACAGTTGGGAGTGATAGAAGAATCCAGTAGTCCCTGGGCATCTCCAGTGGTATTGGTGCCCAAAAAAGATGGAACCACTCGTTTTTGCGTGGATTACCGTAGACTGAACGATAAAACCAAAACAGATGCCTACCCTGTTCCACGCATGGACGAGTTGTTGGACCGGCTAGGTACTGCCAAATATTTAACCACTTTAGATCTCTCTAAAGGATATTGGCAGATCCCTTTAGAAGAGACTGCAAAGGAGAAGTCTGCCTTTATCACCCCCTTTGGACTCTTCCAGTTTAAAGTAATGCCATTTGGGATGAAAAATGCTCCTTCTACCTTCCAGAGACTAGTGGACACATTGTTGCAAGGGCACCAAGAGTATGCCCAGGCCTACCTGGATGATATAGCCATTTTTAGCCAGACTTGGGAGGACCATATAAGGCACATTAGCCAAATTATGCAGGCAATTCACCAAGCTAAGTTGACCATAAGACCTGACAAATGTCAATGGGCTACAGCAGAAGTGCAATACCTAGGTCATTGGGTGGGGAATGGGAAGTTAAGACCCGAACCAGCCAAGGTAGAGGGAATAGCAGCTTGGCCCACCCCTAAAACTAAGAAGCAGGTGATGGCTTTCCTAGGTACTACTGGGTATTACAGAAAATGTATTCCGGATTTCAGCAGCACAGCCAAACCCCTGACGGATCTCACCAAGAAGAAGTTACCCCGGGAAGTGAATTGGACTTCTGCATGCCAGTTGGCTTTCCAAACACTGAAGGATGCTCTGACCTGCTCCCCAGTCCTGGCTGCCCCAGACTATAACCGCCCTTTCGTGGTACAGACTGATGCCTCCATGTATGGCATAGGGGCAGTATTGAGTCAGCCAGACAACCAGGGAGTTGAGCACCCAGTGGCCTACATTAGTAGGAAACTACTGCAACGAGAAACAGCCTATGCAACTATAGAAAAGGAATGTTTAGCAGTAGTCTGGGCTCTACGCAAACTACAGCACTACCTGTACGGAAGACAGTTCACAGTCACCACAGACCATAACCCTCTTTGTTGGTTATCTAAAGTGGCTGGAGAGAATGGCCGACTACTGAGGTGGAGTTTAGCCCTACAAACTTTTAATTTCACGGTGCAACACCGCAAAGGGAAATTCCACCAGAACGCAGATGGATTGTCGCGGCAACTAGAGCCCTGACTGTCAGTCCAGATAGGCATCCTGGAGTACAGGATACCTACATCTGTACTTGGGGGGGTAATTGTCATGGCTCACTTGGCAGTCATCTGGGACTTGGACAGATGTCTGTCACAGACTGTTGACAAGAGACGATACCTGGGGGTTTGGGGCTCCCAGACACCCTGTTATACTGTTATAAGGTTATATTGTTATTTTGTGGTCTAGGGGATAAAGTATTATAAGTTTACCCCTTAGCATATCCCCATCCCTTCCATGTTTAGGCTCATTGTAATGGGTGTCATGTGAGGGAGCTGGTGGGATGTGTTGGTTGTATGTGTGTGAAACATTGTGTGTTGTATCTGTAAATATATTGTATTGGAATGTTGGAGCCATGTTGTGTGCAGTCATCCATATTGACTGCATATGTAACCTGAGTTGATCACCCATCTGCCTTCCAGCTATCACCTAAAGTAAACACTTGAAGTGATAGCAAGGCCAGGACAAAGGGGTCTATACAGACATTGAGGCACCATAACCCCAGGGGGTCTACAGGTATTCTCACTCAGAGAATCAGGGCAAAGTCCAGAGGACAGGGAGATGTTTCTCCCTTGAGAGCCAGGCAGCAACTGAATTAGGTAGCCACACCTAGTGGGTGGACCCGGGAGGAGTCTCATGGTTCCCTGCCTGATTGGCCAGAGGCAGTTAGGGGCTGACTAAAGATAGCCCTCCTGGTGATTTTGTATGCCTGTTTAAAAGATGTTGTGTTCCAAATAAAGTGGTTCATAATTTTCATCAAGACTTTGTGTGCAGGTGTATTATTGACCCAGGGGCATATGCTGGCAGAGGAGATCGTTTCTGACTCCCTACCAAGGTTTTCCCAGGCACACTACCAAAGGCTGGGACTTATGCTCTGGCATCCGCAAAGAAGGTCCATTGGTCTGAGTCACCCAAATCTTAGGTCTAAAACCTACAGGAGATAAGAGGACTAGGATCCTCTATACTCCATCATCATTGTAGGTTGTGACACTTATCCCTAATACCCCTTACCCTAACCCTAACACCCCTCACACTTATCCCTAACACCTAACACCCCTCACACTTATCCCTAACACCTAACCCTAACATCCCTCACCCTAACACCTAACCCTAACACCCATTACACTTATCCCTAACACCCCTCACCCTAACACCTAACCCTAACACCCCTCACACGTATCCCTAACACCCAACCCTAACATCCCTCACCCTAACACCCCCCACACTTATCCCTAACACTCCTCACCCTAACCCTAACACCCCTCACACTTATCCCTAACACCCCTTACCCTAACCCTAACACCCCTCACACTTATCCCTAACACCTAACCCTAAAATCCCTTACACTTATCCCTAACACCCCTCACCCTAACACCTAACCCTAACATCCCTTACCCTAACATCCATCACACTTATCCCTAACACCCCTCACCCAAACACCTAACCCTAACACCCCTCACACTTATCCCTAACACCCCTTACCCTAACCCTAACCCCCCTCACACTTATCCCTAACCCTAACATCCCTCACCCTAACACCCCCACACTTATCCCTAACACCCCTCACCCTAACCCTAACACCCCCCACGCTTATCCCTAACACCCCTCACCCTAACCCTAATACCCCCTTACACTTATCCCTAACAGCCCTTACCCTAACACCTAACCCTAACATCCCTTAACCTAACACCCATCACACTTATCCCTAACACCCCTTACCCTAACCCTAACACCAATCACACTTATCCATAACACCCATCAACCTAACACCTAACCCTAACATTCTCACACTTATCCCTAAGACCTAACACCCCTCAAACTTATTCCTAACATGCCTCACCCTAACACCCCGTACACTTATCCCCAACACCCCTCACCCTAACACCCCTCACACTTATCCCTGTGTCTCTCCCCCCCCCCTTATCATCAAGGGAGGGGGGAGGATGATGAGGGAGGGGGGAAGAGACACAGGGGAGGATGGTGAGGGAGGGGGTAAAGAGATACAGGGGAGGGTGATGAGGAAGGGGGGAAAGAGACACAGGGGAGAATGATGAGGGAGGGGGGAAGAGACACAGGGGAAGATGATGAGGGAGGGGGAAAAGAAACACAGGGGAGGATGATGAGGGAGGTGGGAGGATGATGAGGGAGGGGTGATGAGACACAGGGGAGGGTGATGAGGAAGGGGGGAAAGAGATACAGGGGAGGATGAGGATGGAGGGGGATGTTAGGTTATTTATGCCCTTTATGGATTAAAACCAGACTCTGCATTAACTATATAATTTTCCGTGGGAGTTTTGACATGGATCTCCCTCCGGCATGCCACAGTCCAGGTGTTAGTCCCGTTGAAACAACTTTCCCATCACTATTGTGGCCAGAAAGAGTCCCTGTGGGTTTTAAAATCCGCCTGCCCATTGAAGTCTATGGCGGTTCGCCGGGTCGCGAACATTTGCGGCAGTTCGCGTTTGCGGTTCGTGAATCAAAAATGTTATGTTCGCGACATCACTATTGACAAGTGAACACATTGTCACAATCTGCAGTAGTCATTTAGCTTATTAACTAAATGTTAGTCACATACATGTAAAATCAGAATGCAGAAAAATGCAGAGTAAGCTTTTACTCAAAGGTTCCCAAATCATGGATCACAGACCACCACCAATGTTGTACCAGGACTCCCAGCAACATTCAAGTTGTCTCCACTCTTAAAAATGTTGTGTTTTTTTATAACGGAACAATTGGGAGCCACTGCTTTAGCTGATCTCTATATTCCCTTTTACTTATCTAAATGTTTGTTGCATCCTATTTACCATGGGCCTCATTCTATTAGCGGCCGTAAATCGGCCGTAAGGCTGCGATTCCTTGCGGGGGTTCAGTTAACTCGCGATTCTATTATACGGCCCGCAAGGATCTCCTTTTACGGCCGGCCGCATATCTTGGAACCGGCCATAAGCTGTGAAATATAAAAACTCAAAAATAAATTCAAGCCTGCACTGTACAGCTCTGTAAATGCTAGGGATCATATTGGGGGACATGAGGATTAAAAGGAACCCACTCTCAAGCTTGCACATCTGCCCAAACCAGAGTTCAAATTAACTGTCTATTTTCCGGCTGCGGCGTGGGCGTGTCTGAGGTGCTCCAAGCACTCTGGACTTTTTACATGGATATTTTACGGATATTAAAAATAAAATATTTTACGGATTTGAGTATAGGATAATTATGTGCTATTTTTTCTAACACCGAAAAATCCCTTTATAGTCTTCTCAAAGTGCAGGATGGCTTTATTTGAGCTATTTTATGTGCTTAATTGGTGCTAGCGGGACCTCTTTCCTGCAAGTAAGCTGCGGCTCGTTTTTAGCCTTGCAGAGAGGTTTCCCGGAGGAATTGAATTGCAAATAGGAATTTCTTACGGCCGAAACTCTTGCGGCCGTTTTAGATCAAAGGCATTCCTCTGGCGCGAGCGGCCGCAAGAGATAGCAAGCCGCCGGCCGCAAGCCTGCCGGAGCCCCCGGCCGTAAGGGAATAGAATAGCCGAATAGCTTGCGGCCGGTCCTTGCGGCCCCGCAACGGCTGCGGCCGCTAATAGAATGAGGCCCCATGTATTTAGTATTGTTCTTTTATAGCTATCTAGGACCATTTTTATATTATTAAATATGATTTATTTATATTTAGCTCTACGAGCATTGAGGCAACATACAAGGTCCTATTAAATTGCCAAAATCGCAATTACTGAAGCCCATAATGTAGCCCACAAAAGTTACGGATATTCAATTGGCCTCCTCTAGCTACCTGCAATATATTTGCGAGCTACAGGCTGAAAATCCCTGCGGTTGTCAAAATCGTAACTCCGACCCATCTAAGCCTTTGTAACACTTGCAGGCTTGAAAGAGCAATCGCAAAAAATCGCTATTTAATTGCAACAATTCTCCACGCTCGCTATTGCCTTCAAACCCTTAAATGGTAAATATAGCAAAAAATTCTATGAGTACTAGAGGACTCACAAGGGGGTTAAACACCTGTTCTTAATACTATAAAAGCGAATAAAACACAATATTGGACTTTAATATACGAGAAAGCAATAGAAGACATTATAATTAATTGATAACAGTCTCAAGCTCACAAATCTGTAATAAAAAAAAAATGTTGTTATATCATTCTAGGGAATCAAGGAGTTAATACATATCAGGCCGCCCACATGGACTATAACCGTTTCTTCAATCATTTTTAAAATCGCTGGTTTGTGAGCCCAATCACATATCTACTTCTAAACACTAATTGATTGTCGTTTAAACGCCATGTTTTACTGATGTCATGATGACGGTCTCATTTACTTTTGAGTGTTTCTAAATCGTTACTTACGGACTTGCTTAATTGATCATGATCATGCCCTGAAATGCTATGTACAGTTATGTGGTTTACAGATTTGGCTTTCAGCCATGTGATTGCGGGCTTGTTCAATTAAATCAATCTGTAACTGTTACAATTTTCAAGGAGATTAATAAGGCACACAGTGTAGTATAATTGATGTGAAATCTATTTGTGCCGAAAGATAATCTAGTAGATTTATTAAAAGACCATTGTGGTCATATATATATTTTTTTTAATTTACGGTTTTAAAGCACTAATTTTGAAAATGGGCAACATTGTTTTGAATCTAAAAGCAATATAATACAGCCTCTAATTTATTACCATTTTATATTCAATAATGCTGCTGTGTAATCTACCATTTTGGTATAAGCAGATCAATGCCATGAGACTGTAAGAGACTTTGAATATAGAAAAAGTCTCTCAGCCCTTTTAAATTTCCTCAACGTGTAAATCTGTAGCCTGTAACGTAGCCCGCATTAACTGGCGTTCAAGCCCGTAACCTGCAAATGGAGCCAAAAAGCCAACGGGTACTAGAGAGGACCTGCTATGGGGTTAAAGTCCTATCCGTAGTGAATGCAAATATATCCACACTACTGTATTCATAGGGAAATGGAAAGGGATGTTCGGTATTAAAAAAAAATAGCACAACATTATCAAGCTCGCAAATCTGCAATATGAAATACTTTTTTTATTGTTTCATTTCCGTGTTATGTCGATCCCGGCAATCAATATGTTAATACATATAATGGAACTCGTATGGACTAGAATGTCATATTTACTGATTTATTAATATTGCATTATTTCTGGAATGCGGGTCCAATCTAAACTCGTAATTAAAACCCGTAAGGCTTTGAAATCTAATCTCATTTGCCATTGGCTCTGACTAAACCCATCCAAGGTGCGAAAAATGGTTTACGAGCCTGCGTTTCTGTAATACAGCCGAATTTCAAGCCCACAGCCTTGCCAATGCCTCTACGGGCTTTACAATTAATAGGGCTGTTAGTCTACATAATGGGATTGTATCATCTAGAACCGTCAGCAAAACTAAAAGCTTATTAGTTTAAAAGGACACTCAAGAAAGTAACATACAGCAGCAAGCAACAAAATGTAAGCCTGCAATAAATAAAAATTACATAAAAAGACTGCATAATGTAAAGGTTGGGTTTATTTTATTTTTTTATTCCTAAAAACCTTATTGGAAAAAAAAATTGACCACGTGATTCATAAAGGCCAATTTCCCCATAATAAAAATACATCACAACCTCCACAAAGCAAATGAATGCAATGTTTAGTGAATCTACAACAATGTTAAACCTTAACTATTGGACCTTCATCACCTCCTCATACCAATGCCAGTTTTTAAAATGCCACGTAACCGTATGGCGTACCTTATGCCACACAAAATGTTACAGTTTGGGATAGTTAAGCAATAGACTTATTTCTGAGTCTATGTAAAATAGCAAAAAAGTGAAATGAACTTTGACTACACAAGCTGACACACTTCAGTGTATAACGTTGCAAGTATTAATCTTCTTTATTACAGACATCATGGGTAAGACACATTTCTCGGAGGTCATCTTGCCTCGTGTTCTGGCGCCCTATGATGCAGAACAGTTCCCATCTGATCATTGTTAGTTCCAGGACAATGACCAAAGACACAGCTGTTGAGAAGGGCTCATTATGAAGAAACATAAAAACTGAATATACACAAATATGTTTATCTTTAAAAAAAATTCTCTATTAGAACATTTTACATAAGAGCAAGAAAATCAAGAACCACTTGGGATAGATGTTAGACCTGAATAAAAAAAGGATTGCTGTTGATTATATGCAGTCTTTTAAAGAATAAAAATGGGGATTTAATTGAACATATTCTGCGTCCTTGTTTAACACAACTCTTTTTCATCTTTAATGATCAACATTATATATAAACTTGCTTTTCTGCATATGCCTCATTTTTTATCTTATAGCCTTATATTTGAAAATGTTATAATCTATAGATGAAAGATGAGTTTATATATTATACATAAACTTTTTACTGAATTATGTCACTGTGATGCATATATAATCAACATTGGGATAAGTGGAGATAAAGAAGTGGATTTAAATATGCCTGCTCCATTGTATTTTCTATTTGTATTTTCATTGGTTAACAAAATAAGTTACTATTTTATAACAAACTTCCAGTTTCTGAATAATAATAATAAAAAATAATAATATACAATTAAAAGAAACAATTTTGGTATTTTTTTTTATAAATGAACTAGATTAATTTCCATTCTAGAAGTATCATAGCTACGTTCCCAAATGAGTGGAAAAGCAAAATATTGTGCTCACAAATCAATGCAAATCTACCTAATTACAGTTTGAAAAGAAAAGAAAAGCCAAATTGTAACCTGATCTCAGCACTTTGCTGGGTATTTGTAGAAGTGCTGGATATTTTTTAATTGTTAAAGAATTACTATGGTGACATTTTTAAGATTTACTGTTTTGAAGAACTATTCTTAAAATATATAATATGTTTTTAGAATAAAAAAATATATAATTATTTATTATCTTTCATATGCCATTACACTGCTGTTTAATCTTCCAGTTTACCTTCAACAGATTAACTTCCTGCGGTGGGGGGATATTTTGAAACAAAGGGAAGGAGGTATCTGAATATGTAATAGGTGGCATACGTTCAAGGCAGTTATACAATTGTTGTTGTTCAGTCATTCGGTCTTGCCCTATTCTCAGTGACCATATGGACGCAGCACTCCAGGCACATCTGGCTGTGCTTATGGTTTTCTTGGAGTGTGTTGCCAGTTCCTTCTCCAGTGGACCACAATTTGTCTAACCTCTTTGCTATGAACTGCCCATCATGGGTGACCCTACATGATTTAGCTCACAGCTTCATTGAAGTACACGAGTGTCTTTACTAAGACAAGGTAGCGATCCAGGAATGGAAGTGTTATAAGGGTTGTTTTTTTTAATATAATGGATAAAAAATAAATCTAATTTTGAACAATAATTTCAAAATAATGTATTACAAAACCTTATAATGCAATAAGAGTACCGGTACACTGAATGGGAAATATGAATGTTATATATCTGTTTTGGCCGGAGAAGTAGCAGGTTGGAGCAGATTTGGAACCACATAAACCAAACAAGCCAATGTCCAAAACAATAGTCGACAAGGTACAGTCAGATTAAGTCAGGAGGCAGTCTATTATGCCAAGACCAAATATAGAAATAGAAGATTGCATAGGCTAGGTGATTCAAAATTGCAAAATGATGTTACAAAATCAGACTAAAAAAGGCAACTTTCATATCATAGATAGGAATTGCAGTTGTAATGGCAACTAGTGAAAAAATGTAACACCTGCCAAACACTAAAATTAACCTCTGCAAGGGCATATCTGGAATAAATTGTACTGGATGGCACAGAAACAGTGGTTTTGTGTAACATACAAACATGGAGCCAGATTCAATTAAAAGCCTGCATCTCACAGTATACAAGCCGTATGTCTGCGGGCTTGAACTCTGCTATAATTCCGGTGCTATTTGTCATGAATCAGCCAGGGGCCATCTTGGATTTGGAACTGTTACCTGCCACATGTTATTGAACAGAAGGTTTTGGGCTCCCAGAGCCACTGTTATAATGTAATATATTCAGGGCAGAGTCCCACTGTTATTGTTAGGCATTGAGAGAAGAGGCAGTTTACCACGTCACCACTAATAAAGTCGTCATAACGCATTAAGTGGACTGACGTGGGAAGTACTGCCTCAACTCATAACATGTGGGTTATAACATGTTGTAGTGGTAATATCTGTAAATATATTGTATTTGAATGTTGGAGCCATGTTGTGTCCATATTGACTGCATATGTAACCTGAGTTGATCACCCATCTGCCTTCCAGCTATCACCTAAAGTAAACACTTGAAGTGATAGTAAGGCCAGAACAAAGGGGTCTATACAGACATTGAGGCACCATAACCCCAGGGGGTCTACAGGGATTCTCACTCAGATAATCAGGGCAAATTCCAGAGGACAGGTAGATGTTTCTCCCTTGAGAGCCACACACCAACTGAATTAGGTAGCCACACCTAGTGGGCGGACCTGGGAGGAGTCTCATGGTTCCCTGCCTGATTGGCCAGAGGCAGTTAGGGGCTGACTAAAGATAGCCCTCCTGGTGATTTTGTATGCCGGTTTAAAAGATGATGTTTTCCAAATAAAGTTGTTCATAATTTTCATCAAGACTTGGTGTGTAGATGTATTATTTACCCGGGGACATATGCTTGCAGTAAGATTCGTCAGACTTACTGTCAATATTGCTCAGTCTAAACCAAGGGCTGAGACATGATGTTCCTGTACTCAAAGCTACTCCAAGGTCCAGAGTAACCCAAATCAAGTCAGCAGACCCCAGCCAGAGAGTGGGTCGTGATACTATTCAATTAAACAAGCCCACTAGTTATGGGCCAAAACCTGAAGCCATAAACCATGCACTCGTATGTAGCTTTTCAGGGCAGGAACATGATCAATTAAGCAAGGCCGTAACTACCCATTTAGAAACAGCCAATAGAAAAGTAGACCGTCATCATGACGTCAGTTAAACATGGAGGTTACATGTCAATCAATTAGTATTTGGGGGTCCGATATGAGATTGAACTTGCAATACCGCAAAATACAAAGTATTAAAAATGAATGCCAATACTGTTCTAGTCCATATGGGTGGCCTGATATGTATTAACTCATTGATTCCCGAGATCGATATAACCCCGAAATGAAACATACAAAAATAATTTTTATTTGCCAATTTGCGAGCTTGAGACTGTTGTGCAATTAATTCTAATGTCTTTCATCGCTTTCCCCGTCATTTACAGTGCAGTATTGCTTTTTTATTTACATTTACAGTGCTATGGAAAGGGGTTAATCCTCCTTGCGGTCCTCTCTAGCACTCGTAATATTTTCTCCTACATTGGTCGTTTACAAGTGTGCAAACATTTGCGGGCTTGTGGAATTGTAGCAATTGAATAGCGATTTGCGATTTTAGTGCCCTGAACTCTTGCAGATGTGAAAGATCAAAGGCTTTGATGGGCTGTAAGTTCTAGTTTTAACAACCGCAAAGATTTCAAGGCCGTAACCCATTTGTAGCCTGCAAAAAGACGCCAATTGAATAGCAAAATAACTTACGTCATCCATTACGTTCTACTGTAAGTTACAATTTCTTAATTGAATCTGGCTCATGGAGTTTATAGACTGTTCCTCCATAAATACAAAAATTATGCAATACGTTAATATATTAGGAACAAAATAGCATCCTGATAACAAAGTGGTGTTTTGCTTTATAGAGTAGAACTATATCTGCTATTTAATTTAATATACTCTTTTGAAGAAAAACACTTGAAAATAAGGCAAAACATCTTGCGTAAAATACATACAGGTTTAATTTTAAGAGTGCCAGCAGACTCTGTGGAACCTGTGGACTGTTTTATTCATTAAAAGTTATATGGCCTATTAAAATCATGCATTGACCGAATGTGTTTAAAAAAAGTGCGCATGCAGAGCTAGCCGTCAGCTCTGTCATTCAAAGTGCCACAGTTCTGTGCCTTGCTCTAATAAATGATCCTTATGATTAACTATGGTTGATTTGGACTAATAAATCAAAAACCTGGTTGTCATTATTCTATACATTGCCCGGGCATTGTACACAATGCCCGCATTCAACACATTGCCCAATACCTACAAACATACAAGCTGAGCTGGGACATGCCAAGGTGCCCACAAATGCACAAACACACATAAATACAAACATACATACACACAATACTTTTTATTGGTTGGTCAATTTATGGATATATTTACTAATTTCATAGATGATTAACAATATTATTTTCGTTTTATTTTTTATTGTATTTAAAAACACATATGTTTTTGGTGCTATCTGTAATGAATATGATGCAATTAGGGCAAGCATTCAAGTTAAAAAAAGAAATAATAGTAAATCACAGTGCTACAGACAAAAACATTATATTCTTATAAAATCTAGCTG